>CAOKZL010001129.1:600000-761267 GCA_948472985.1 Iguana delicatissima | reverse complement strand
CCATCAGTCCTCCAAATCCAGCAGGGTTATGTGCCTCATTAGATGTTTTGTCCTGGAGTGCCTGTCAGCTGACATCTCTTTGTCAGCCCGTTTTGTACCAGGCTTGGATAATGGAATTGCAGACTCTCTATCTCGATTCCAGCAGGACAGGTTTCGATTACTGGCACCAGATGTGGACCCCTTACCAACTCCATTCCCAGATTCTAGTTTGTGGCTATACTTAGAAAGGCATTGGGAAGCTTGGACTACTGGCTGCTGACTATGGGAGCCACTCCTTTCACATTGGGGCTGCCATGGAGGCGGCCACATGTGGCTTAAAAGCAGAGGACATTAAGTGTATTGGGAGGTGGAAATCCAGAGCATATGCTGGGTATATCAGACTGTCCCTTGGGCTCTGTGTGGATTAAAATTTGCCTTGGTCATGCTTTCTGGCAGCAATCATGTGGCTGCGTGGACGGAGGGTAGTCGGGGATGTACTTTGTTGGCTGGGAGCATCTAGGGTTGGCGGTAGGCAGGCGGGGCAGAGCCCTGCCTGCCTAATGGTGGTCACATGGCCAGGGGATCCAGGATAGTTGGTGCCTTTGCCACATGGAAGGGAACAGGCGGGTTCCCGGATGAGGTTAGGGGGTGCAGTGAGTGGCTAATTGCCCAGCACAGGTGGGCAAGTAGTATGCACCCCCTGGTGGCAGAAGGATACCACGTCCAGAGGAGCCTTCACCACCCCTGGGCCGGATGAGTGGGCTCATCGGCTAACAAGCAGGTTGGTTGATGCCTGGATCCCTACCCATGCGTACGCCAACCCTGTATGCTTTGTAGCCAATAATGTTGTGGCCTTTTTCTTTCATCCATACTTGCTGTGTCTGGTGTTCTTGACTGTGCCTATCACCCCTGATCACGCAAAACTGGCATCACAAGAACTGTAACCTAAGACCGTTGCTGGTTCAGAAGTCTTTTCAGTTATGATCTAAGCAGATGACCTTAGATAAGCCATTTTTTATCATTAGTTTTTTTCTAAAGTAGGAAAATGATCTTAACCTGTTTATTGGTTGATCATCCTTGTTACTGAAATCATGTTATGTTTTACAGTTTGACTGTTCTGAAAAGCTTCATTAAGGTTGATTATTTTTAGCCCTAAAGGAAATTTCTCTTCAGAACTCCCGTTAAAAATTTGCTAAAGTAAAAATCTTTTCTTCACAAGAGTTATCTAATAAAAGAAAGAAACCAAGAAAGCAACTGAAGCAGCAGCTATAGAAACTATATTAACTCATTGTTTAAATTATTAATAAGGTAATACACAAAAATGTCAACAATCCAATTCAGGCTGTGATTCTTCAGCTGCAATTTGTTCAATTCTTTAACAGAAAAATAAGTTCAACAGATACAAGTAGAGTTAGACAGCCTACCCAGTATCCCATTACAAATTTGTAGAACTCAATGACTAAATAATTGGACTGCAGCTGAAATGTTTAAGTAATTATAGTATAAACACGGTAAAGTGTTGAAAACAAGGCACATCAGTGAGTAGTAGGTATGCTAGAAGAATGACTTTATAGTATAATACAACACCTGGATTATGAAGGTAAAAAATACAAGTGTAGATGTTCAGTTTTTGCATAAAGGATCTTATAATGCCACAGCAATTACAATCATCTTGAAAAGAAATACCCATTATACTACAGGGCAAAGGTAAAATAGTGCAGCCATTTTGAGAGCTCGCAATTCCCACATTTTGTTTTAAGCCCCAGATCTTGGGGAATCCAATGATTTTCACTTCTGATAATTTTACACTTTTTTTTTTAACTTGTGGTCTGATCTTAAGAGCAGAATACAAACCCTCAGAAAAGAAGTGCAAGGACGCATCCTCTTGGGTCAGTATCACTTCAGAAAGCCTGTGAAGGATCATTTCTTTGAAAGTGATTCTCACCTCAAAAACTCCTTTCATGTACAAAGCTGACATGGCCATGAGGATTTGTTTTTGATAGTCAAGGGTATTTTCAAACACAACTATGAGGAGCCACCAGGAAAATCACAAGCTACAGCTCCTGTCAGGTCAATGTGTCCTGTGTTTGAAATGCTAAAGATGTTGTGAATAGGCTCTTGTTTGAAGTGACTAACTCCACAATTCTCAAAAAGTAAGGTGAAAAGGAGTCCCCTTGATTTCAATTCAACCATATTTCAAGGGTGTATACTTTGCTATTCCACACTTAACAACTTGGATAGTATAGTAAAATAAGTCTATTTCTTTTTCTCAAAAATGTACCAGACATTTCAATTTGCCAGCTAAGCCACTGGGTTTGTAGAAACTTTTGTATCAGGAAAAAGAACAACAAAAAGTACTGGCTGGACTCCTGTATGGCAGTTATGAATGTATAATATGTAAATTGCGCACTCATGACTGCAATGTATTCACAAACCTTGTATAGCCCCTAGTTCACTGGCTACTTAGGGACCATGAAAGGCTCCCGATCTCCACTTACCAGGAAGCAGCTGCTGAGATCATGGGGGCTTGCTCCCCTGTCAATTAGGAAGCAGCTGGCTGCTGCTCTCACTCCCCCTTATGTGAGCAATCTCTGGTGTGTGAGGGAACTGCAACAGAGACCTTATTTCTGCCTGTTGCAATGGGGAATCACTCACAGGAAGGGATTGAAATGGCAGCCAGCGGCTTCCTGAGCAACAGAGAAACAAGCCTCCATTGATTGCAGTGGCTACTTCCTGGTAGGTGGAGATGCAGGGAGAGGGTCAAGCCAGAATTCACTGCTTAGCACCATAACTATGGTGCTTATGCATATGTAAAGCCTACATAGGATTCTGAACACCTTCTTTACTTTTTCTTTTGTATCTCACTGTTTGAACCTAACACACAATATTAACTGAGGTTAAACAAATATTCTTTTTTGTGAGAAAGGGGATACTGAATTGATGGTGGGTGGAAATCAAAAGGATCAGCGCCCCAGGGATCACCCTCCCCCAAGGTATTTCATCCTGTATTTAAATTGATTATTTGCTGTTAAACTTGCATGGACAGCTGAATGTTCATGTATGTGGAATTAAAACACTCTTAAAGTAGGAGGACCTTTTTTGAATGTGCGTTTGAGGGCAGAGTGGAGGCCCTGTGTTTATCCTACATGTTAGGTAAATGTTGATTTTGATGAGATGAAGAACCAAAGGGAAGTTGAAATCCTGTCTTAAATGTTGTGAGTCTATAGCACAGAGGCAGGATGAACTTCATGATCCTGTGGAGCAACACGGAAATATTGTTAAAGCCACATAATTCTTTTAAAAAAATATAGGAGAATGAGATAATGCCGTTTTGAAAGAAACATGCCATTAGTTTACTACATCCTTCACTAATCAACTCTTTCCATGTCAGCATCTAGTAGCTTCAACACTGTATGATCTTGAGCCTGTTGTTCTGCTGTGTCCCCTTCATGTTCCTCTGCTTTAGGCATGGATGCTCTTGGCTCCATGGAAGAACTCCCTGCATCTTGAGCTGTGGGAGAAGGAAGAGTTGGCTCTGAGGAACAAACTGGGCTGCATGTTTGTAGGTCTTGTGGTTCTTCAGCTATGTCTTTATCAGACATTACTATAGGTATTTCCACATGATGGGTCACCATGAAAGCTGCAGCCAAATCTTTCAGGAAATTCTCACCGGCAGCAGATATCTCAGCAACCGAATCGCCTGTTACAGGGGAGCTTGTGGTAGCCTCCTTTTGCAAGCTGAATTCTGTTCCACTCTGTTCTTCTTCTTCTTCTTCCTCCTTCTCCTCCTCTTCTTCCTCCTCTTTTTCTTCAGGACACTGTGCATCTTTTATTTTTTTGTACAGTACATTCCTTTCATCCTGCAATGCTCTGCAGAGATTCTCTAACCTTTGAATTTTCACTACAAAGCACTCATATTCCTTGGCCCTCATGGCTTTCTGTGGGAAAGAAAGAAAAAGAAAATTGTTTGAAGACTGACAAGATGATAAATGGCACAGGATAATCTGAGGGGCATATTATCTCTCCATTTTTGTTTTCTTTTTTTATTAAGATCACTCTTTCAAAAATGACCCCAGAAGAATGCATTTGGCTTGGTCACTTCTGCAAAACATTGTTACTGGTACCTAGGACCCATTTACACCACATATTATAGGACTATGATTTCATTTTAACTGCCACAGTTCCATCCTATGGAATCCTGGAGTTTGTAGTTTTGTCAGAGGCATTAGAGGAGCTTTCTGGCTGAGCATGTTAAAGGACCCTCCTCTGCACTGCAGAATCCCAGCATTCAATAGCATGGCTGCTAAAGTGGAATTATAGTGTTATAATTCTGTAGTGTGAATGGGCCTCTCATCTTGTGATGCCCTGGAGTCTTTATTTGCAATCATACATCTATGGAGCTAGTCACTTTCTACTGTAATTAATGGGCCTAAATCCCATTGCTAGTACTAATTAGAATAAGCCCATTTAATCAATGGGATTTACCATTCTGTTGTTGATTCAATGGATCTCCTATAGAAAGGCCTAGCAATTGGATTTAGACCAGTGTGATTTAGATTCAGGCAGTATATTTATGGGGGAGGGAATGAATAAATCATAACACGTAGCATATATTGCCAGATATGCATGAATCTAACAATGTTAATTAACAAGGATTACATTTACAGTCATTAGTTAAAAATGATGGTCTCTTTCAGCCTAGTGCTACCTTTCTCCATGAAAATATGGGTTGGATCTAAGATCTGCTCTCTGTATGGGATTTTCAGGGGTCTAGAGAGGCTGCGAGCGATGAGAGAATAGAGAAATCTCCTTCAACCAGCAAAGTTGTGTGCGTGTGTGCGCGCGTGTGCACATGTGTACACACATGTGTGTGCCTTCAAGTCAGTTGTCAATTTATGGTAACCTCATGAATTTCATAGGGTTTTCTTAGGCTACAGCTCCTGGTATTCATTGGTGGTTTCCCATCCAAGTACTAACAAGGGTTGACCCTGCTTAGCTTCCAACAAGGATGCAAGTACCTAAATCTCATTCCCAACTCCTAAAATATATATTTCTTTTACACACAATCATCTGTGCAAATGAAGGATCATCTTCTTGGTTTGTACTCTACTACCACATCTCAGTGGCTCCAAAATACTCCAAGCAAATACCATTTGTACTGGTGGTTATGCTATCTTAGACTTAAGGTTGACTGGGAATCTGGGAAAGTTATTGTTTTGGGCAAGCCCCAGAAATGCCCAACCAATATGGCTCTGGACTTCCTGGTTCTGGGAGTTGTAGTCTAAAGAAGTAAAGTTTCCAAGCTCTGGCTTTATCTGTTTCCTTCAGTATCTGTTTTTCAATATGTATTCTTGTCACTTAGTTCCCCACATGCAATAATAGACTACTCTTCCTTGCTCTGTCTGTTCCTCTGTTTATAGATGCTGCAAATCACCCTGCCCCCCCTCAAAAAATAAAGCTGGCTTTACATTTTGCTTCTTCCAAATGATCTAGTAGGAATGGAAGGTGACCATCTTTTTGCTATTCTTAAAATCACCCAAAATGGGTGGATAGGAAGGTATTGTCCAGAATTCTCACCTCTTCAATCATATCCAACAAAGCTTTATTGCAATTCTCAAACCTTGCTTTCCAGGTAGCTGTGTCCTTTTCCAACTTTTTCATTTTTTTTGTCATCTGTAGAAGCAAGAGTAAAGTCTGAATAAGCACATTAAACTGGAATTGATTTTTTTTAAAAAAAATCACCAAACGCACCCTGTTTTTCTTAAAAAACAGGAATAATAGGAATAATAATTATTACCAAGTATTACCAATTATTATTCCTATTATTACCAATGCAACTTCAGAGCACTCCTCCTCCATTTTATGGATCTTATATAGTACAATCAGCGGTGGGAAATCTTACTGATACATTCTCAGAGCATGTGTGATCTCATGCTCTGCATATACATGTCTGTAAAAGATCTTTGGACCTTGGTAGTTATTGTGTGCCTTCAAGTTGTTTCTGACTTGTGGTGACCCTAAGGTGACCCTATCATGGGGTTTTCTGTGGCCAAGAGTGTGTGATGCTTCCAAAGTCACCTAGTGGGTCACCATGGCTAAGCAGGGAACTAACTCTAGTACTTTACAAAAAGATGGAAACAGCTGGCATCCTGCTAGTGACATGTGCACACATAAGTGTAGCTTAGGCATGTAATGTCTCTTTTTGGATGGAGCACAAGAAACTATTCTCTAGTTCTTTGTGCCCAGTCCAGAACCTCCTCAGGCAGCTGTCAAGCCCAGTATTGCTGCTGCTATTTATTGGTGGGGACAGGAGAAAGGAGTGAAGCAAATGAGAAGAGGAGGCTGTGAATAGGAAATGAGAGTGTGCTCCATCTAGAAGCCTGGTTGCCTGCCACCCCCTCCCCTGGAGAGTAAATGGCCATAGGAGGACCCTTGGGGTTGACTGATGTCTGGTGGGAGGAGAGGTTGAGAGCTGCACACGCAGAGCATGATGTTCCACATGCTTTAATGAAGGATCTGAACCAAACTATTACATGAAAATTGCTAGAGCAGGACTGGTATTACTTATGTATTAAGGATTACTGTTGTTCTTAATCTTATGGAATCATATGCATGGAGAAATGAGTACAACAACTGATTTTCGCAGCAACATAAACTACTATTTTTCTCTTAAAACACCTGATCTTGTCACATTTCAGAAACTAAGCAGAGTTAGGTCTGGTTAATACTGGAAGGGAAAATATGAGTTAATATTGAGAATCTCCAGGCAGGCTTAGGAATGGATCTAGCCTAACAAGAAGGTGGAAGAGGCCACAAGAGGATCAAATATTCTAGATCTGATCCTGACCAACAGGGATGACCTTGTTAATGAGGTAGAAGTGGTTGGATCTTTAGTGGGGAGTGACCACGCCCTATTGGAATTTGGCATTCAGTGGGAAGGAGGAGATAACTGTAGTCAGACACTCATCTTAGAGTTTAAAAAAGCGGACTTCTGTAAACTTAGGGAGCTGCTGGCTGGAATTCCGTGGTCAAGAACAGTGAAAAGGAAAGGAGTTCAGGAGGCATGGGAGTTCCTTAAAAAGGAGATACTGAAGGCACAGTCTAAAACTGTGCCAGTAAGGAGGAAAAATGGAAGGCATTTGAAGAAACCAGAATGGTTGACTAAAGAACTCTCAGCTGAGCTAAGTGTTAAGAGAAACATTTACAGGAAATGGAAGAAGGGGAAACCACCAAAGAAGAATTTAAGCAAGTAGCCAGGAGATGTAGGGAGGAGGTCAGAAAGGCTAAAGCACAGAATGAACTTAGGCTGGCCAGAGACATTAAAAACAATAAAAAGGGCTTTTTTAAATATGCCCGCAGCAAAAAGGAAAAAGAAGGAGACGATAGGGTCACTGTGCAGAGAAGATGGCGAATTACTAACAGGGGGAAGAGAAAAGGCAGAACTACTTAACACCTTCGTTGTCTCAGTTTTTTCCCAGAAGGATACAAGCACTCAACCTGGCAGTTGGGGAGCAGGTAAGGAAGCAGGGGAAATGCAGCATATAATAGATAGAGAGGTGGTACACGAATACCTGACCACCCTGGATGAATTCAAGTTTCCAGGGCCAGATGAATTGCATCCTAGGATATTAAAAGAGCTGGCAGAGGTCATTTGGGAACCGCTTGCTATAATCTTTGAGAAATCTTGGAGGACAGGAGAAGTTCCAGCAGACTGGAAGAGAGCAAATGTTGTCCCCATCTTCAAGAAGGGAAAAAAAGGGGACCCAAATAATTATCGCCCAGTCAGCCTGACATCAGTACCCGGAAAGATCCTGGAGCAGATCATTAAGGAGTCAGTTTCTAATCACTTAGAAAGCAAGGCGGTAATCACGAGAAGTCAACATGGATTTCTCAAAAATAAGTCATGCCAGACTAATCTGATCTCTTTTTATGATAGAGTTACTAGCTTGATAGATGAAGGGAATACTGTGGATGTAGCATACCTCAATTTCAGTAACGCCTTTGACAAAGTTCCCCATGACATTCTTGCAAAGAAACTAGTAAAATGCGGGCTGGACAGGGCTACTGTTAGTTGGATTTGCAATTGGTTGACCGACTGGACCCAAAGGGTGATCATGAATGGCTGCTTTTCATCCTGGAGAGAAGTGACTAGCGGGGTGCCACAGGGTTCTGTCCTGGGCCGAGTGCTGTTCAATATTTTTATCAACGATTTAGATGAAGGAATAGAGGGCATGCTCATCAAATTTGCAGATGACACCAAATTGGGAGGGGTTGCTAATACGCCAGAGGACAGGATCAAAATTCAAAATGACATGAACAGATTGGAGAGCTGGACCAAGGCTAACAAAATGAAATTCAACAGAGAGAAGTGTAAGGTCCTACACTTAGGTAGAAAAAATGGAATACAGAAATATAGGATGGGAGATACGTGGCTGGATGGTAGTACATGTGAAAGGGATCTAGGAGTCTTAATAGGCCACAAGCTGAACATGAGTCAGCAGTGTGATGTGGCAGCCAAGAAAGCCAATGCAATTCTCGGCTGCATCAATAGGAGTATAGTGTCTAGATCGAGGGAGGTACTGGTACCACTCTACTCTGCTTTGGTTAGACCTCATCTGGAATACTGTGTCCAGTTCTGGGCATCCCAATTCAAGAAGGACACGGTCAAGCTGGAGCAAGTCCAGAGGAGGGCGACCAAAATGGTGAGGGGCCTTGAAGCCATGCTCTATGAGGATAGACTTAGAGAGCTGGGTATGTTCAGAAGAGAAGGTTAAGAGGGGACACGATAGCCATGTTTAAATATTTGAAGGGATGCCATGTAGAGGAGGGAGTGGGCTTGTTTTCTGCTGCTCCAGAGACCAGGACAAGGAGCAATGGATTCAAGCTGCAGGAAAGGAGATTCCACCTGAACCTCAGGAAGAACTTCCTGATGGTCAGGGCTGTCCGGCAGTGAAATCTGCTGCCTCGGAGTGTAGTGGAGTCTCCTTCTTTGGACGTTTTTAAGCAGAAGCTAGATGACCATCTGTTGGGAGTGCTTTGAGGATGTTCCTGCATGATAGGGGGTTGGACTGGATGGCCCATGTGATGTCTTCCAACTCTACATTTCTATGATTCTATGATCTAGACAGTCACTGCTGCTCAAATTTGACAAGATATGGACCAATGGTCTCACTCAGGAAAAGGTAGCTTCTTATATTTCATTTAATTCTCCTTGTAGTGATACAAATAACTATGCAAGATTAATAGCAAGCGTTAGAAATTTCTTGATTTTGCTCCATAACTGCACTTCCTGGACAAAGAAAAAACAATTCCCTAGTTAGTATACTTGGGAGATGAGATTTAGATTGACCTTTTCCTAGATACTCAAGGATTTTTTTAAAAAAAAGCCTGTTGAGTCAAAAATAGTACATAATGCAACTGTGGACACTAACAAGAATAGTAAGAGAATATACATGAAATGCACAGGTAATAAAATCTGTAAGACATAAACTATCAGTGCTGCACATGTGAGTAAAGCAAATTGTACACAAACAATAAATCAGGTATGGCCTGCTGAACACTTTATATAGTGGAAGTAAGCATAATAAACCAAGGACTGAAATTGGAAGGTTTTAAAATAAGTGTATGGTTTTATATTTTTCTGCCTTAGCTACTAATCTATCAATTACTCTGGACTATTCAGTGGTAAGCTCTATTTATGTATTAATGTCAGCTGGTGTGATGTCTTCTCAGCAGTGAAAAAAATCCCATACTTTCCCAACCATTCAAGAAAGGAGGAAGAATGGTAGGATAAACATTTCAATCTACTGTCTCGCCGCCACCCCCCCCCCCACCGTAAGTGAATTGGCATAATCCAGAAAGGCTCTGCAAACTTCCAAAAATTGGCCATCTTATAATCAAATAGATCCTCTGATACTTGAAAGGTTAGAAGCAACAAGGGGGCTTGAGCAAAAACTGTTTCTTCAATTACTTAACTAAATGAATAAAGATTAAAAAGACAGGAGATCTCAATATAATATTTTCTGAGTTTGGTTCTCATAGAGCTTGTCATATTTCATATAAAAATGATGGCTTTTTTTGCTAGCTAGTTCCATAGTACAAAAGGCTCAATAATCAAAGCTAAAAGAATCTGGAGAAGTCCAGCAATCTGCTCTGTCCACATGGAGAGCCTCAAAAATAGATCTTAAAACTCACCTTATCCATCTCTTGCTTGAAGCTGGCAAACACTTCATTACTTTTTGTCAGTGTTTTTTGAAATTCCTCAAATCGTTCAGAATAAAGATTAAGCTGCATTAAAAGGAAGAAATCAGGAAAAGTTCCATATTAATAGTTTCATTATAATACTAATAAATGCTGTACCTCCAAATCTCCAATTGATTTCAGAAGGAGAGTAAGATGGAAGAAACTATACAGACAGGCTTCTACACACTGGTGCCTTCTAGATGTCTTAAGGATACAACTCTCATCATCTAGTGACCATTGGATGATGTGAGTTGAAGGACAATCTATTGGAGAGGGCTGTGGTAAATGATCCCGGTAAATTCTCACTGAGGGAAGGTAAATAAGAAAAATAATACTAAAGTAATGCAACTATCATTGATCACCAGCGGTTACAAATGTATTATTTCTAAGAGATTATTGAGATTTTACACGCACTGTAGGTTGCAGTGTGGATTGCAGATGTTTCTTGAGTATTAAAAACAGTGCATGCTTCTTCTGTACGGCTGCAGATGGTACACTTGTGATGAAGTGTAAAACACAATCACATAGGGCTAGCTGAGTGCATTCCACATTTATATGTCTAGTAC
Organism: Iguana delicatissima; assembly: GCA_948472985.1. Taxonomy (NCBI): domain Eukaryota; kingdom Metazoa; phylum Chordata; class Lepidosauria; order Squamata; family Iguanidae; genus Iguana; species Iguana delicatissima. The sequence continues at coordinate 750,480 of CAOKZL010001129.1, read as the reverse complement.
ATGAAATATTGTCAAATGAAAAATATATACTTTACCTGGGCCTGGAGAACTGTCTCTTGTTCCTTCAACATTTTTGCCTGAAGTTTCCACTCTGCAGCTTGGTTGAGTAGCTATGTTTGGAATTCAACAACAACCCACAATGTGAAAATTGCATTTTATTTCAAACCAACTCAAATTTTCTGCTATTTATAGAAATTTTTATGTTGCATGATGTCATTTGAAATAACCAGTAGAAATCCTAGGTCAGGTAAGCTATATACCAAAGGCCTTTTCCCATGGTTTTCAAAATCCTATATGTTTTTTAAACATTCATCCTTTATCAAAGGCAAAAAAAGTGTGTGGGGAGTGTTAAAATCCTTTTGGGAAATTACAGATTGGTTGTGTTCAGTACTATGAAACCAAAGTCTTGAATGGCCTGAGGCCCAAGTCAGGTTTTAGGCTAATCATTAATCCTGCAAAATGTCTTGTATTTGACACTGCTTAAAATTTCATTAGGGCTGTATTGCCACATATTTCACGAGGGATGCTGTGCTAGTCACGTATCAGATAGAAAGGCTAGTAAGAGAACAAAATGGATGAGGCCAAAAGCTTTTTTGCAGGTAGTCAGTCGTGGCTTACTAATTAGTTTTCCTTCTCCAGTTTTATTGATGTCCTGTAATGGATATGTCTAATGTATTTTTAAAGATTTGATGTAAATTCAGGAGTTACCCTGTAAAAGAAACAAAAACCCAAAGTAGGGTTTTCAATCATTAGATTAAAAAACTCCTCAAAACATGAATATACAGTCTAGGATAAATTTCAGAAAGAAAATGGGTTATCTACATATCAATTCTAGGATTTTATTAATAAAATATGAAATAGAAACAAGGAAGTACTCAATTCATAAAGAATGCATAATTATTGAAGCTAGTTTTTATACAGACAGATTGCTCTTTTTTGCTCTTAAAATTACTGAAATGTCCAAAGAATCTTGTTAGGACAGATCTGCTTGAGGCTAGGCTTACTATAGCCTCAGAGGGATTGCCCCCTTTTCTGTGAACTTCCTTATCCAAACTTTGTACTCTAATTAAAGACAAGATGTGGAAAGTAACTTCTTTTGGGTGAAAAAACCCTTCAATTCAGACCCAACTTCTGATATCTACAACCAACATTTTTGATTGCCCGAGGTCAGTTTCAAGATATGTGAATCTTACAAACATAGACCAAGGAAAGATGCCAATCACAGCAGCCATAGGTCCACCTGCATTTTCTGTGCCTGGTGCCACTGCTGTTGACAGCGTACCCTCCCACTGTTTGATTTGGCAGGGACAGCGCCAAGTAATCCACTGTCATCCCACCTTTTCAGTTGCTTTTAAAATGTCCCAGTTTCTCTCTCTTCCTCCCACTAACCCCCTTTGTGCCTAGCTTACTGCCACCACTGCAAACTGAGTTCTAAGTAGAAAAGTTTTCACTCAGATAATTCAGTGGAGGGGGAGAGAAGGAGAAGGGGTGGAATCTTGCCTTTCCCTGTACATTCTGGAAACAGAAAAGTGCTGCAGCCTCTTCTAGCTTATCTGTTCTTCCTCATTGCTATCTTGACCACACTCTGATGTTGTTTGGCCACACTTGTCCTCGTTTTCTTCTGTGATATGTTGGCGGGCATTTGACAGCAGATGCTGTTGTAGGAAAATCAGTGCCATACAGTCACAATAGAGACATTCCAAAGGGTTCTACACATATTACTGGGGAAATGATTAAGCCCATTGATGCCCTGAGGTCAGAACTGCACATTATCATGAACATAGGACTATTACCGAAAATAGCAACTCAGTGTCACATTCCTTTCCTTTATCACATGTGGTAGATATAAGAAATTTTGCATCTTGACATTATTTTACAGGGCATTTCCCCTCACACAAAACTATTAGCTATAGTGGTGACACTAGATAAATATATCTGGATATGGAATGAATCATTCTATCTTGACAAGGTGGAAGGTTAGCTTGACTAGGGGCCCTAGTTTTTGGAATCAGTCTAGTGTCTTCAAATATTTAAGTCTGTTGGAGTTATATTCAGAAGGCCAGAATGCATAGACTAAGTCTCACACCCTACTGTTTCGAGAGTCAACTATACTGTAAATCACCAAAACTACCAGACTATCATAGGCATGTGAATAATAGGACTGCCTGCTTCTACCTTTATTTTGTGACACACATGTTCAGCCCTGTAATGCTGTCACAGCCACCCTCCTTGCTTGGTTCCCTCAAAGCCCAGGGTAGTAAAAGCAAGATGTGCTGGCATAAAGATTAGGGGAAAGTGAAAACTGAACTTCTCCCAAATGCTTTTTCTTTTAAAAAAGGGTGAGATGAATCAGAAAAATGATACTGGAATCTGTTACCAAAAGTGCATGCTGGCCTGGGAGCTGGACTAGTGGCAGCAGTACCTCTGTGGGAGTGTATAAAAAGATAATCATGCCCCCCAACTGAGAGGGAATGATCTTGCCCTTCCCTTTAGCTCGAGACAACACTGCTGCAACTTCTCTTAACAGTTCTTCCCCCTTAATATCTTTTGCCATCTTGACTACATTCTGATGCTGCTTGGCTACATATGACCCTGTTTTCATCTGTGAAATATGTAGTGGTGGTGGTGGTGGTGAAGTGATATTCCTCTACCTGTCTATCTTCAAATGGCATAATGGACCCAAGTCCACTGTTCTCTCTTTCAAATCACATCCTCTCACTCTTGAACTTTTTGATGCAAAGATGTTGCACAAGCTGAACACTCATGGGAGCATCTTCACACGGAGCCAGAGAAGCCTGATGTTAGTTGGGAATGAGTGGTAAAGGGTGCTCAGTCTTTAAAGGCTCCTCAGGAATGAGAATTACATTTTCTCTTCCTTCACTGCTGCTTGCCTGAGATGTCTCTGCCTACCTGGAGATCCAAAGAAGCACAGTAATTCCCTGAGACTTCTGCTGGCAACCCTATTGCCTGTTTCCCAGATTCCCTCTTATGCCAGCCTCCCAGAGAACTTCTCTCTAGATTGAACAATTCCTTTACAGGGTATAACCACAGCTACTGATTCACAGTCTTATTCATAGTTACCGGTAGCTTAATTTACGGCTTCATTCATAACTTCTGTGTAGCATCAGCACAGAAGGGCGTTGAATTATCCCTGAGGCAAAGCTGGCTAGGCTCCCTATCAGCATCACGCATACCCTTCAACATTTCACAGATGCAAACTGGGACACCTATGGACAAGTCACATCAAAGTGTGGTTCAGTAAGTGAGGACCCCACCTCTCCTCTCCCCACCCTGCATTAATTGAATGCAAATTTCTTGAACTCACTTTGCAACAATTTATGTAAGCAGAAGACAAAGGGGAAAATTGAGAGGAGGAGAGAAAGACTGAGACATTTTAAAAGCATCTTGAAAAGTGGAAATGACTGAGGATTAATTGGGACTACCCCTGCCAAACTGGGACCATTAGAGGATATGATGCCAAAAGTATTGTAATTCATGAGCCTTTTTGTTGTGTAAGCCTTGGGAGTTGCAGCTGGGAAAAAGGCCTTTCCATTGCCTGACAATGAACCTTCCACAAGCTGTTGCAGCAGCTGTGTTGTTGTTGTTGTTGTTGTTGTTGTCTGCTTTCAAGTTGTTTCCAACTTAAGGCATCTTCTGGGCTAAGAGCATGTGACATGCCCAAGGTTACTCAGTGGGTTTCCGTGGCAGAGCGGAGAATCAAACTCTGGTCGCCAGGATCATAGCCCAGTGCTCAGACCACAACACCACACTGGCTCTCTGTTGCAGCAATAGAGGGCCTGGAATAACTTACCATGAACGCTGCAGGCAAGAGCACATGGGATGCAAACCTTGAAGAATGGCAGCAACTGCTGGGCCTATTTTGTTATCTAGCTAGATGATAAGAAATGCCTGTGGCTTTTTTTCCTCTCTCTGGATTGTCATATTACTTGGCAAACCAGATTTTACCCCAGTTCCAGGCCTAGTGCCCTCATGTTCATTTCTATAACCAACTGACTCCAAGTCAGTCCACCTCCTAAACTTTGTCTACTTCTTCCTTTTTGACATCACAAAAACCCACCCTCTGTAATACCACTAGGATCTGCTGCCTCATTTTGGCCTTGAAAGATGGAGGAAAGGGATGCTGATGACCTGGCAACTGTAAAAATCTGACAGATAAGAGGACAGGAAGTCAGAAGTATGTGTGTTAGGAAACCAAGACTGAAATTCTGCTTTGATAATGATAATCTGTTAATGATGGCTAAACATTAATAAATAATCCAATGAGTATCAAATGAAAGGCTTCAGAACTTTTGTTTAACAAAACTGAAAGGTGAATATGGGTATATCTTGATATGGATGTGTCCCTGCTTCAGTAACTGAGATACTATCTTTGATAATAGAATGCATAGGGCTCTTGAAATGAGGTGTGCATGTGCATGTATGTTAGCCCTATCAAACAGAGTGCCACAAGACTCTTTACTGTTTTTGCTAGAAATCTAGAAAAAATGGATAAAAGATATGAGTGTTATTGGAAAAACACATGCTAAAATGCTGTAAGGATGAGATGGGTTGCAATCTTATATTTTTTCAACATGACCACCACCATTGTTCCCTTAGTTATACTAATTAGTCCCAGCAAAAGCCTGTAAACAAACTAGATTTCTCAGGTCACAAGAGGAAGCAAGTGAAAAACTTCTCCAGAGCCACTGGGAGGCAGCAGAGCTATTCTGTTACAGATGTACAAGCTGAATAGGGAGAGAGACCATGCTTTCGTTGTTCCAGAGCAAAAGCAATTTGCCTCTTGAAATAAAGACACTTATTGTTAAATTTATGTAAAAAGCCAAAGTGCTGCAAGAATTATGAAGAATTCTTTAAGCCTTTGTTGGCTCCTGATAACCATGATCCAATTAAATTCTTTCACAGTATCAACCCTGCAATATTTGCAGTGTTGTTAACAGATCCTCTCCTTCAGCCTGGCCTGCTCAGGTACCAGAAAGCCTTTGGGGGCTAGCGTACTAGCTCGATAACAGAGAGAACTTGGGAGTACTTTATGGAACATTCAAATAGTCCAGTGTTTGTTAGCCTTTGGAAGGTTCATGCCATGATGGTTGTAATTTCTGAGTGTCTCAGCATGCAGAGATATAATACATCCAGTTCAGTAAAGTCAGAGCTAAAACATTATGGACTATGACTCACAAACACCTTAGCTAGCATGGTTGATGGCCTTGCTGGCTTGGGCATTCTGGAAGTTGGAGTCCAGAAATTTTCCAGGTTCTGCTTATAGTGATTAAGAATGATCAGACTAAACTAGGGAGAACTTAGAGGTAGCACCTTTAACATGCCTATACCTCGCAGTTGCTAGATTGTACATCTCTCTAAGAACTGAGGCACAGCAAGTATTCCTGTCATTTTCTGTTTGTTGGTCTTCCTCTTTTCCTTCAGTCTGAATGTTGTGGTCTTTTTTGTCATCTGCAGTTCTCTCCCTCCCTGCTCCATATTTGAAGAGCACATATTACAGAACCTCTGATCATTAGATGTTAAGAAACATTTAATTTTTAGTAAATAAGCCTAAATCATATTTAAAAAAAAAGAAGAAGGCCAAGCCTGCTTTATTTCTCTACTAGACCCTGTGTGTGGAATAGTACTGGCTGCTGTTCACCTTCTTCTTGCAAATGTTCATTCCTCTGCCTCTGAGATACACCACTATTTTTCACATTCCCCCCAGATTTGGGTTTACATTGTCTCTTATAATTTGAGCACTCACTGAGTGATTGCACACCAGTTAAGATCTCAGTTTAACAGACCATTCAAAACTTCTGTGAGAGCAAAGCCATAGTCATCCCTTGATCTCCTTGGTGGAAAAAAAATGGTACCATTGTGAGAAAGAAATGTAGTTTCTCATGGGAAACCCGTATGCTTCACTTCCATACAATTATAGTGAAAACAGAGTGCCCATCACCTAACCACTGTTAGGATGGGAAACCACTAAGAATTCATGGATCTCACTTTAGATCAAGACAGTCTAATTAAAATATAGAGGTAGCATTTTAGACGCAATCTTGGCTTACATATAAAATAGTAAAATGATAAGTACATATTCCTTCTCTTGCTGATGCCGCTCCTCTGCTTCTTTCATCACCTCCTGTGATTGTTCCAGCTTGGCATCCACCAGTTTCTGCTGAAGTTCCCTGTGCTTGAATATCTTATCAAGGTGCTGAAAGGTGGTGAGAGAGAAGGATTATAATGTTATTTTTAGAACAGTGATTCTCAGTTCTGATACAGTGAGGTAAAAGAGGAAAACTGACTACAGTGTTTGATTAAGGCTGCAGTGCTTATGTGCCACTGCATGGCAGCAGACCTCAGAGAACACAGTGGGACTTATTTTTAAGAAAACATGTATGCATTTTTGATGTTAATGGCATCTGTAAAATATAAAATTTGAAATATTTGAAATTCTACTGATATTTAATTCAGATTTATTAAGCATACACCCCCCATAAGCATAATGATCAAATTAATAAGCCAAAAAGTTGCGCTACAGAATCAAGGACTTAAAGTGAGGAGGGTGCTTGCTTTACACATTTTTGTTCCTTTATCCCCATTTTTGACATTTAAGCCCTTTGTGCACGCAGTTATTAAGGTGGGCCAGTGTGTCTTGCCACAGAGGTCTTCTGCACCTTGGAGTGGACAAGGTTCGGTTTATTTACCTTCGTTCTGCATGTAATTCCGACTAAATGCGCCTCCATGTGATAGCAAAGCACGCTATTTGAAAACCAGAAGAAATCGGTTTTCCAATTTTCCAGATCGATCTGATTCGTACTTTCACAGTGGTGCAGACATGTACATTTGCGCCAATGAGAATTGGTGGTCAGTGGAGGGCTCATGGGAGGCACCGGGGGTAGTATGGACTCACGCACGTATGCAATGACATACTAAGCCATGCAAAAAAAGAAAAAAGGGCCAATCACAGCCAACGGGGTGGTGTGAGGGGAGTAGAGGGAGTGGCCACAGCGGAGGCAGTGTGGATTCATGAACTTGTACTCCTCCGAATCAGAATGGAACATACGCAGTAGCTGTGCGGAAGGAAATGAGGGAAAGTCCACCTTGTTTCAAGCCCAGAAAATCCGGTAAGAAATGGCATGAACTGATTCACCAGCCTCGTGCGGAAAGGGCCTTATTTATAATGAACTGAAAAGGGTTGTCCACTGTATACAATAAATATCTATGCTTTCTGCTTTAAAGGGTTGCCTATAAGTGTAAAGAACAAACTGAGGACCACAGGGACTGATCTGAGAAACATTTTTTTGTTGTGTGTGTTCAATTTGACTCCAACATATGATAACCATATAATGGGGTTTTCTCAGCAGATTTATTCAGAGAAAGTCACTAAATAAATCTTGAAGGTCTCTGAACAAGTCTATGAGGGGAGAGCAGAAAGTGAATGGTATTTTGGAGATCATCTTTGACTCTTTTGGAAAGCTTGTGGGGGGGTCTCCCTGAGCACATGGTTTAACGGGCGGTGCTTCTGCTGAGTCACTGTCTTGCTTGGGGGTGAAGTTATTAGTTCTATATAACTGCTGCCACAGTTGGAGTTCAATCTCTGAGAGCCAGAGACAGTTGTATCAGTAAGTTGTTATAGGATGAAAAGGGTGAAAAAATAACTGCAGGGATGGAAGAAATTGGTTCTGTCATTGGCCCTTTCCGCACAGGGTTATTAACGTGGATCAATGCGTTTTGGCACGGAGCTGTTCTGCATGTGAGAGCGAATTAGGTGTGCTTTATCTACCATCGTTCCGCATGTAATCCCGAGTTAATGCGCCCCCATGTGGTGGGAAACCATGCTATTTGAAAACCAGAAAAAATCCAAAACAACTTTTAAGATCAAGCAGATTTGGACTTTTGCAGTGGTGCAGATATGTACATTCGCACCGATGCGAATTGGTGGGCAGTGGAGGATGGGCTGTAGGCGTACTCGCCTTCTCCAGCTGTCCCTGCCCACCAAAGGACAGGCAAGCGCCATTTTTTGTTTTGTTCAGCATACTTTAGAAAATTGAGTAACCTGACAAAACACGACACAGGCATGTTAAAAGGAGAGAGCTGTTTTCTATTTTGTAAATGTTTTACCGTATTTGCCAGCATTAGACACACTGCCCTATAAGAGCACCCTGTTTTTGGACTATATTATTTAGAAAAAAATATTTTAGTACTCTGTTCCTGGTTCCTGTCCTATCTGCTTGGGTGGGGGAACTTCCTGCCCAGGCAGAAAGAAGAGGCTGTGTGTGTGTGTGTGTGTGTGTGTGTGTGTGTGTGTGTGTGTGTAAGAAGCTGCTTCCCCCCATTCCTCTCCTACTTGTGAGGAAACTTTCCTGCTGAGGTTGGAAGGGGAGGGAGAATGTGTGTGTGTGTGTATGTGTAAGAAGTGCTTTCCCCCATTCCTCTCCTCCTCATGAGGAAACTTTCCTGCTGAGGTTGGATGGAAGGGGAGGGAGGGAGGGAGGGAGGGAGCTTGTGTGTGTGTGTATGTGTGTGTGTGTGTAAGAAGCTCCTTCCCCTCATTCCTCTCCTCCGAGGAGGGCCGAGAAGGGAAACCAATGACTGAGCAGGGATTTGAACCCTGGTCTTCTGGAATCCTAGTCTAGTACTCACACCACTACAATTTAGTTAGTCTTGGGGGTATTGTCCTTCCTTTACTTCCTCTTTGAGATGAAGTGCCTTGCAAGAAGACCACATGACTGTCTCACCTCCTCTCTGACTTCATACTGATCTATGATGCTTTTCAATTTTTCTGCCAGCTCGGTGTTTTCTTGGCACAACTTCATGTTCCTCTCACTTTGCTGCTCAATCTGGGCTTGAATATCATTCAGTGTGCCCTGGAAATGATTTGTGATCTCCTTCCTTTTTTCCTCTTCTTCTCTTGCCCGCTGAAGAGTCTCCTCCTGTAATAAAACACTTAGTGCATTATAATGGTTTCCTTTCCATAGATACAGTACAATTAGCATTCATTGGACCAGCGTTAGATGCTGCCTTATGAGAGTATCCAGGTGTCACACTTGGTGGATTTCAAATTCCACACTGTCTGAAATAGGAGGCAGAGAAGCTGGTTACTGCTGAGGGTATTTTTTTTTTTAATGGTCATGTCTCCTGGGCCTCTCTCATCAAAAAAGGCATGCTAGCCCTCAGGACATAGATGGGAAGGGCTATTTATGTATTCGACTGTGTCTCTTGCTCTCACTTGAGAGCCTGGGATGTGTAACAGCAATTAAGCCAAACCAAATGTTAGACACACAAAGTGTAGCTAGGAAAAAAAAGTCAGCTTATAAAGAAAAGCAAGGCTTTCTTACATTTTAATTTCCTGCTTCTGCTCATCATCTATATTGGTGGTGAGAGGTAAAAATCTGACACACACTTACGAAGGAGAAAATCCTATTGAAATGTACAGTAAACACGCATAGGGCACATTAGAATCATAGAAATGTAGAGTTGGAAGAGACCACATGGGCCATCCAGTCCAACCCCCTGTTATGCAGGAACACCCTCAAAGCACTCCCGACAGATGGCCATCCAGCCTCTGCTTAAAAACCTCCAAGGAAGGAGACTCCACTACACTCTGAGGCAGCAGATTCCACTGCCGGACAGCCCTGACTGTCAGGAATTTCTTCCTGAGGTTCAGGTGGAATCTCCTTTCCTGCAGCTTGAATTCATTGCTCCTGGTCCCGGTCCCTGGAGCAGCGGTAAACAAGCCTTCTCCCTCCTCTGTATGGCATCCCTTCAGATATTTAAACAGGGATCTCATGTCCCCTCTTAACCTTCTCTTCTGCAGACTAAACATACCCAGGACTCTTAAGTCTATCCTCATAGGGCATGGCTTCCAGGCCTCCCACCATTTTGGTCGCCCTTCTCTGGACTTGCTCCAGCTTGACCATGTCCTTCTTGAATTGGGGTGCCCAGAACTGGACACAGTATTCCAGATGAGGTCTAACCAAAGCAGAGTAGAGTGGTACCAGCACCTCCCTCGATCTAGACACCATACTCCTGTTGATGCAGCCGAGAATTGCATTGGCTTTCTTGGCTGCCACATCACACTGCTGACTCATGTTCAGCTTGTGGTCTATTAAGACTCCTAGATCCCTTTCACATGTACTGCTATCCAGCCACGTGTCCCCCATCCTATATTTCTGTGTTCCATTTTTTCTACCTAAGTGTAGGACCTTACACTTCTCTCTGTTGAATTTCATTTCGTTAGCCTTGGTCCAGCTCTCCAATCTATCCAGGTCATTTTGAATTTTGATCCTGTCCTCTGGCGTATTAGCAACCCCTCCCAATTTGGTATCAATTTGATGAGCATGCCCTCTATTCCTTCATCCAAATCGTTGATAAAAAATATAGTATTGTTTGGGTGGGTGTTTTTAATACAATGTGTTTTTAATAGTCAAAGGTTATAAACATCCTTGAGGAAGATTATGGTTAAAAGGTGTGGTAAATGTATTTAAACACATGCAAATATGAAAGAACTCATGAGACAAATTCACAAGTGATAAAGCTATCAATGGCTACTTGTTCTGAAGGCTATGCAACACCTCCAGGATCAGGGAAAGCAGCTGTTGGTAGCTCCAATGTCAGTAGGATGGCAAATCTGCTGTGGATTTCAGTCCAAACTGCAAAGGAACTACCCAAATTGTTTTAAGTTCAGATTAAAACCTGGAGTGGATTCATTGCCCTACTGACCCTGGAGCGACCAACCACCACTGATATAGGCAGCATGCCACTGAATAACAATTGCTAGGAAACAACTATGTTCCTCAAGCCCTGCTTGTGCTGTTACAAAATACCCCTCATTTCTGCTAGTTTGCAGATTTTAGCATATGACTTTAAATAAAGATTTGGTTTCAGACCAGAGAAGCCACACTATCCAGTAAAACTCGGAGTTTGGAGCAATTACTTTTTTTTTGGCACTGTAACGCCTAGCATCCATGGCCCTGCTGGCTTCAGGGATTCTTGAGTTTTTAGTCCAAAAAAAGTACCTTTTCTGAACTGTAGTAAAGACCAGTTAAGCACATGCTAGGCTGAACTGTGTACGTGACTTTCTGCTAGCATTCCCTTGGTCTCTAACCAAATCCAAGCAATCTATCCCTGCCCCAAGATAACACCTGAACCACTGCAGTACTTGCCTCAGGGTACCAAGCAACAAATAAATTTGTATTTATTGTAATCTGTTTGTTTAAGCCTTATTAAAGGAAGAGTTACAAGATAATTTTAGAAAATCTTGTCAGCTTTCTCACATTTTTATAAGTACTCCTTCCCCAGTGTTGTGTCACAATTTAACTAAATGGGAAAATTTTTTGCCCCAGACAGAGATAAGGGGAAAAGCTGGTCATTCTCAATGTTCAGGCTTAACCTATCATTCTGAGATATCCACAAGACCCTTTGTCTGTCGCCCTGATTTGTGTTATTGCAAAATCCTTCCTTCCTTCTTTGCGCAATACCTCCCAAGGCCCCAGGTCATGCCTTTCTAGTAGCATCATGGGAACCACTCTTCCATCTGTTCATTCTACAGTGGTGCTGTAACATTTGTCTGATGCCATCACATAGCTGGGGCAGCTTCCATGGGATTCAGCCAGGACTAGGAAGAAACAATCAAACCATATACTTATTGCTGCCCATATGGTAGCAGGCCTTGAAACTTTAAATCAGCATTGACAGACTGAAACCGTAGACTAATAGTTCCTGTTAGCATTGCTCAAACGTCTGAACCAGAAGTGAGGAAATGTGACCACAACCCCCTATCCTACAACCCTTGGTGCCCCCTGGATACCCCCTGCAAGCCCTTGGGCCTCTTAAAAATTGTTTTAGTTTTTTTCCGGGGCCATTTTTTGGCCTAGAAATGCAAAGAAGAGGTCCAAACCACTGCAAAAGACAGGGGTGTTGGTCCCCCCACCTACTCACTCTCCAAAAATGGGTGAAAATGAAACAAGGAGTAAAGTCACATAAGTTCACATGAGTGGGTGTTTAAAAATGTTAATATGTTCTTCTACTGTCAACTCTGAAGGAGGATTCAACTGCCAGCTCATTCAGCTTCTCTGCATGGATTGGGGAAGAGATACCATCTTGCCCTTTGCTTCAGACAGCAATATGGTTTGGGCCAGCTCTGTTGATCATATCCCAATTAGCCTGGTGAGATAGTGTGAGTTTATTTAACTGTTTGGTTTTCCTTACTATCTTTGTCCTTGGAACCAATGTCTTTGTATTCAAGTAAAAGAACTTCAGTGCTAAAATATCATTAGCCAAGAGAAAGGGGAGCATTTGGGAAGCTGAACTGACAGAGGTCCCTAGCACACTACACTATTATAGCACTATTATTCCACTTTAACTACCATGGCATCATTCTATGGAATTCTGGGGTTTGGTGAGGCACTGGAGCTCTCTGGCTGAGAATTCTAAATGCTTCTCCCTAAACTGCAAATCCCATGATTTCATGCAATGTTGCCATGGCTGTTAAAGTGGAGTAACAACAGTGCTATAATACTGTAGTGTGATAGGGCCCAGAGATCAGAATAGCAATCAAAATGAGAACCACACCTGAGATTACCGTAACCATAACTGACTTCTAGAAAAGGAAATGGATTATATAATTTGGCATAATAATACAAGTAATTCTGTCACTTTCTCTGCTCATGTGGCCCAACAGAGGAAAAACCTCATGGTAGCTTGTAATTGTTGGCCATCTGATCCTGTGCCTCACAAGGAAGGTGAAGGAAAAGGAAAACTATTTTCAGTCTGGTGCAAAGCTTGGGAAAATTGCTCTTCAAGACTATAACTTCCCCAGTTTCTCTAACCAACATGGCCACTGGATGTGTTGGCTGTGGGATTCTGGAAACTGTTATCTAGAGAAGTAACTTTTGCACATTCTGGTCAGGTGCAAATGAAAACACTCCACCATGGCATCTACTTTCACACACTGCCACTTGAGCTATCACATGCTCACCTTAGACCATAATCCCCATGCTTTAGTTTTACGTAGTTTTATAATATCCCTGGAAATGTGGAGGAAAAATATTAAGAAAAAGAGGGCATCATGTGACCCATGTCTAAGCACTGGCATTTTCCTTTCCCCAAATTTCATAGGGTTTCCTTAGGCAAGGAATACTCAGAGGTGGTTTGGCATTGCCTTCTTCAGAATATAGCCTACAACACCTTAAATGCCCTTCTTCCAAGTACTGACTAGGCCCAACCTTGCTTAGCTTCCAAGATCAGATGGGATCTGGTGCTGTCAGTTGATTTACATTTTTGCACACTGTGTTAAGATTAATCTGACCTTCTTATGGTGATTTGATTTAGTTCCAAATTGGCAACCGGAGGCCTAATTGTTGTTGCTGTGTGACTTCAAGACATTTCCCGCTTATGGTGATCCTAAAGTGAATCTATCACAGGGTTTTCTGGGTCTTTACTGTAAATTGCTACATCCATCTCAGGGTATTTAATACTAGAACTAGAGAGAAAAAGCATGTGCAAGAGCAAAACATGTCAACAAAGGTGGAGCTTTTTGTGCTATTTGGGACAAGATCAAATCACCAGCCATGAAAGGGTTAGATCAAACTTCACATACTTTGTGAGAGTCAGGGATATGCATTCAATAGAGAGACAGGGATGAAGAGACATCTTTCAAGCTATGATAACTATCTAATTCAACACAAACATGCCAATTATTTTTGAAACATTAGATGCCAGTAGGGGCAAAATAGCTGGTCATTGTGTACTGTAAGAACATAGGAAAAGCCACATTAGGTCAGACCTCCCAGGTTTAGCCAAGTGGATGTCTATGGGAAGCCCACAAATCATATGTGAATGCAACAGAATCCTCTCTCCTATGCACTTTAGCCATTGTTATTCAGAGGCATAATTCCTCTGTTAATTTGAGAATATATATAGTTATCAATAGTAGCCATTGAAAGATTTGTCTTCTATGAATTTATATAACACCTTTCAAAGTCGTCCAAGTTGGTGGGCACCCCAAATTCTTGTGGAAGGAAATTCCACAGTTTGCGCATGCACTGTATTGAAGTGCGTTCTTTCACGCGTCCTCAATCTCCCACTGTTCAGATTCAGGAAGATAACCCCAGTTTCTTGCATTATACAATGCACATACACGCACACAAATATATACAGAGAGAGAACTTTACTTATCCACTCTTTCTACAGCATGCATAATTTTAGTTATATGCCTTGGATATGGCTCCTCTTACTGTCCTTTTTTTCCACAGTAAAATAGTTGCAAACATAATGTTCACTCCAGTGAACTCTTTGATATCTTTGCTTGCCATTTTCTGTGGCGCTGCCATCTGTAAAATATCCTCTTGAGGTGCAGCGATTAGAACTCTATAGTGTATTTCTACGGTGGTACCAGCAAAGATTTATGTAAGGTACACAGGTGGAACCTCTGATCTGCTGACTGGATGTGGCCTACAAGAATTCCCAGTGGCTCACAGCTTCTTTTGCTGTTACATTAGGTCAGTCTGTTTAAAGCCCAGGAATTGGGCTCCAGAGAACTGAGCTCTGGTGTGTAGCCCAGAAAGACTGCAAGAATCGGAATGCTTGTTTGCAGCCAGGATTTGCATTGGATTTCATTTCAGAGTAGGCATGCATTGAATTGAACTTCCATGTATGGCTAGCCAGTGAGACAATGTTCGCATTGGTAAGAATTCTGTTTGACCCTGATCATTTTGCTTTGTTCCTGCCCTGTGCCTCTTAGCTTTGCTAGAGTGTGCCCCCTAAGATCACCCCCTCCCCAATTGGAATCTGGACCCCAAGCTGGAAAATGTTCCATGCCTCAGTTAGAAATCCAGTAAGATGTACAAGGCAGAACTATTTTCTACTTTTTTCTAATTATACCCAACATGAAAACATCCATGTTAACCTACTTAAGAAAGTAGTACTTGGCCATCAGCAAAAATAATACAGTTACAGCTGGGTTGAAATAGTGTTATGGCTAAAGATCACCGAACTATAATTTCTGGAAAATAATTAGAATCCTTTAAATAGATCTTTAGTTGCTTCTTTTGTAGGAGTACAATTGCCAGCCTTCCTGGATGAAGAAGCAGGACAATTTATTCAATAGGCTAGTCTTGCGGACACACTTTGTCTCAGTCTCACCTTTAGGGTTTTGTTGTGTCTTTGGAGCTCCCTGCAGAGACTCTCTAATTTGCTCCGGGCAAGGATGGCTCGGCTATGTTCACTCTGCAACTGGTCCTTCTCTTTTATCAGCTGTGCCTGCCTTTTCTGCAGATATTTTAACTTTTTCTGCTCAGTACGATGTTCCTCCAGCTAAAGGATATGGAGAAAAGTATAAAGAAGCAAAGCACAAGAATGTTTTCTCTTAACAATACTTAAATCACTTCTTTGAGACTGTTTTGAAACAGCTGGAATAGTTTGACTTTGGTTTTACACTCGCATAATTGATGACTACTACTTAAAGGGGATTTAACCAGTCAGATATTATTTCTTTATATTTTTCTTGTTTTTATTCTGTTTCCATGTCTTAGACTACTGTAGGCCACCTTGATTGCTATATTTGGCAGCAAAGCAGGATTTATAATAAATGAATGAATGATATATTGCATTCCATCCGTTTTGAAAAGATTTGTGTGGTTTCAGGTGCTTGGACATTCAGAATTTAATTAGGGCCCTTCAGAAAAAAACTCCCTAAATAGACTCTGATAGACTCTGAGCTTTTCATCCATCCAACCAGATGATGTTGCCCTAGCACATACTTTCCAACTGTCCAGGTTTGGGAGGGACAAGCCTGATTAATCCTTTGTCATATCTCTTTTTCACCTGCTTTAAAATATCCCTGTTTTAATCCTCCTCCCACTTCCCTCTCTTTCTCCTCAGCTTACTTCAGTTGCTGCAAATTGAGTTCAAAGTGCAAAGGTAGTTTGTACTCTACTTAGCAGAGAGAGAGAACAAGAGGGCAAAAGCAAATTGCTACAGCCTTTCCTAGCTTGTGTGTTCATCTCCACTAATAACTTTTGTCATCTTGACCATACTCTGATATTGCTTAGTCACACCCCTGTTTTCATCTGTGAAATTTTGGAGGGTATGCTAGCAAGCAGTCTTGAAAAGGCATCAGCAAATAAGGCCACTGAGGTCTTAATCCCATTGGCAGGGTTGGACAGGTTCAACTAGTCTGATAGCTTCAGGCCCTTCATTAAGTTTTAGCCCTCATCACTTCCAGAATTTCCTGGTGTTTCTGCTACTATCAGTTTTTTGTTTGTTGTTTGAGACATTTAATTAAAATGCCTGCGATCAGGCTGTTGATCAAATATGGAAGCTGCAGGGTTGAAAATGGGTGCACACATGAAGATTTTTCTGCTGCTGCTAATATAGTTTCTAATTTATTTATTCATTCCTAGAACAGCTCAGACATGCATAAAGAGGGGAGGCCACTTTTAGACCTGCTCCAGGACTCCTAGTCACCTTAATGCAGCCTTGCCTTTTGAGAGTCCCAACTAGAGTAGAGTCATTAAATCAATTGTTGAATGGTGAGCCAATACCTACATCAATTCTATTGATTCAATGGGTCTGCTCTAGTCAGGACTACCAATAAGATTCAGGATTAAGACTGAAATCCTATAACCACTTGCCCTGTTGGACCTAGTGGTATTTAAGTAGACATACATAAGATTCAAGTGTAATTGTTGTGAGCTAACAATGACATTTACCAAGAGAAAGGATGACTCTCAGACAGTGCCTATGACAATTGCTCAGAATGCGGTAGGTGGGTGGAACTATCTTGGCTTCTTGTTCTTCTGTTTTTAACAACACCTTCTGATGTAGAAACAAACAGCAGGGATCAACACTGTCACTACCAATGGCTGCATGAGACAGTACATGTTTTTTCATGTTGGCAACTCTGCCAATGTAACTTCCTTGCCAAGCACTTTACAAGTTCCCTTGATGTTCACTTTCTCTGCCCAGGCACTGTGCCATTAAGAGGATGTCATTCTCACTTCTATCCTAGGCACCGCATACTACAGCCAGCTCTTAGTAAAGCAAGCCCCCTGGAAGAGCAAGGTTTGTTGGATCATCTCTTAAAGCTGATAGCACCAAAGGAAAATGCTCCAAATGTAATAGGTGTTGGCCAAAGGAAATATGATGTCTGATCCAAATATTCTTGCTGTAACTCAATGCCCTAACCAGTCTCATCAGAGTAGGTAGCCTGTGGTTTGTAACTAGTCTTCTTAATGATATAAGTATACCAAGTAATTTTTAATATGTACTAAAAAGAAAACAATATTCTTCCTTGTGATCTGGAAAGTTTTCTTTTCTTCAATTATTACAGTCTCTGTTTATCAGACCAGGTTGAACAGGTATCACATACAGTACACTGCAAATATTCTGCCACATAAGTTTTTTTCACTTTTTTGCCATTTCTTAGAAAACATTTAATTCTTCTTGGTGTTGCTTAGGCCCTACCTCATAGCCCAACCTAGCCCTGGAAGGTATAACAATATATATAGCGGAAGGATGCAAGTGTTAAGATTGCATTTACACTATACAACTATAGTAGTTTGATACTACTTAATTGTCATGGCTCCATCCTATAGAGTCCTGGGATCTGTAGTATGGTGAGATGCTTAAGAATTCTCTGCTGGGAAATTATATTCTGTTGCAGAGATATTTACTCATAGTGCTGAGGCTGCAACTACGATATTACTGCTAAATCTTTTTTATATTTTTTTATTGAAAGCAATTTAAAAATGTAAAACAACATGTAAGAAAAAAGATAACCAAAATATCCAATACAAACTATATTTTAAGATCCCTAATGAGCAAACGATGAGGACTTTAGTTTTTGTACAGCCCATTATGCGCCCTCTAATTCCTTTATCCACAGCTCTCACCTCCATCTTAAGGAGGATCCCTGGACAGCATTTATGTCAGTGTTACTCAGCATTGTGGTTTGAACACCAGTACTGGTCCTCAAGCTACTATATGCTAGTCTGCCCTAAATTTTCATGAAAATAATATGGCCACAAGTATGCTACCAGTTACTACCAGTCATCCATTGGGGCAAAATTGCCTGTTCATCTCATCAGATGGTGTCAAAAAGCAGTGGTCTACACTACACAGTTACAGCAGTTTGATACTGCTGGTTCAATTTTTATTTATTTATTTATTTTTGAATAAATTTGCAGCTTTGCAAGGTGCTGTCTAAAGCTAACAGCAAAGGAGCTGTATAGCACAAGATCTAAGTATCTCACCAAACTACAGATTCCAGGATTCCACTGGATGGAGTCATGGCAGTTAAATATGTCGTGTACATACTATTTTGATGTCTCCATATCTGGTAGTGGAGGAGAGCAAATGAGATATTAGAGAAGAAGGGGCAGGAAAAAAGAGAAAAGAGCTGGAGGAGCTAGGGAGAAAGAATCTAGCAGCAGCCTTGAGACTGATATTTTAACATGAACTTTTGTGGATATCAGTCCACTTCTTCAGATGTACTAATGGAGTGATAATAATATCACTCTACTAGCGCATCTGAAGAAGAACCCATTTTTTTCCTCTCTCCTGCTTTTTAATACTGAAACAGACTAACATAGCTATCTCTTTGAAGATGGCAGGAAAAGATTATGCCTGAAGATGTTCCCCTGCTTTAACAGGAATTTATTTTTTTAAGGCATAGTATTAGGATGCTTTGTGGATCATACAGGGCATATTTGTGAGGAGTATTTTCTCTCCCTTTTCATAACTGAGATACAATACTGACCAGTTCTGCATACTTCTTAAATAAAATGTCCAGCTTCTCTTCGGGTGTACTCAGCTTGTTCAAATGTTGCATCAGCAGGGTAGCTTCTTTCCCTAAAGGGAGTAACACAGAATGCATATCAAACCCATTTTCACAGAGAGTATTTTTCAAACCAGATTAAGGTCAGCATGAGAGTGTAAAGATATTTGTAATGTGAAAGTTCCATCTTATTTGTCTTTGTTTCTGCATTTTACAAGCATGTTCTGTGTTATATTTCTGTTCAAATGTACTCCAGGTGCTTATGAAGTAAGATTTGGGCTGGCTTCCTACTGTATATTGCTGTAGTGGTTCTATTCTCACATCTTTTGTGAAAATGCTAAAGCAGTTACTAACATCATCTGCATCACTGCAGGAATACACCCTCTAGAGCCACTGTTCATAGCCTCAAATGTTGCACTGTGTGTTCCATGCCCTACTATACAACTGGGGAGTAATATACAGAATTGTTCCCTCTTATCAGCTGTCACTATCTGTACCTGATACTTATTATGATTCCCACTTGTTAAAAAAAAAAAACTAATCAGAAGAAGGATTGTTTTCAACAAACTCAGGCTTTCTTCCCCTATGAGGAGATGAAAACACATGCTATCAGTGTCAAGTGGTGAAACTCTACAGAGACTGCTGTGGCGCCTTTCCTGATATAGCCAATGAGTCACATTCCATCCTGCATTCCATTTATGCACGTAGCTACTTGCCTAGTCCCCTCAGGATTTTCTTTTCCAGTTTTTGTTCTTTAGGAGCAGTGATGGACTCCTTTGATCCAGAGGCATCCCCAGAAGCGATGTGTTCTTTCTCCGCTTCGTCATGGGCATCTTCATATTCACCATCCTCATTATTAAATGATTCTCCCCTCTCAGGTTTGTCTGTTACTTTAGCGTTTCTGTCCTCCACCAGACTGGCAGCTGACCCATAGGTTTTAATAATGTCCTCCAGCTGTCGGCTCAGTTCTTCAGATATATCACAGAGCTTTATTTCAGGCTGGGAATAAGCTGCACTCTCAGGGGACAGAGGCCTGGGAGGTGATTTTTCACTTTGTTTCTCTAATCCATTATGAGTAGGGAGCGCAGGGAGCATATCAGAGCTTTTTAGGGGAGGTGATGGCTGGTCTTCGGGTTGATGATCGGTATCCTCACTGATAGTCTTAATGGTCTGGTTATCTGCCATCCTTGAGATATTATCTGGCAGAAAACAAAGTTATATTTTGAACAGAAGCACATATGATCAAGAACAGAGTAAATGAAAACTGGCAGTAAAAAAACTGTTGTTGCTAGTAGTAGCACTCATATTTTATTAATCTGGCATCATTTTTATATTGTTTTTCACTTAAATATCTCCAAGCACTATACAGTAAGAATAAATGCAATGAAGCTAGTTGCTAAAAATAGCAAAACAACAATAAAAGAATAAAATCAACAAAATGATTCATTACAAGTTATTCATTAAAAACCAAGGCAACAGCATTCAGAATGACATAACCATGAATGATTTGGTATAAGCTAAGCACCGTCTCTTCTCAGACAAAGTAACCAACAGTCTTTTCCTACAACCTTTTCCTACAGTCTTTTCCTGTAACACTTCACCTATAGGCTGTTTTGGCTAGGACTGGTAAGAATTGCAGGCCACATGTTGCCTATCCTTGGTCCAGACTGACCACTAGGATTTCAGACAAGGTTTTTCCCACTCCTGTCTAGAGAAGCTAGGTACTGAACCTGGGCATCCATACCATTAATTGGCAACTTATTCTTAGACAATATGAAGACTTGTTTAGATATTTATCTACTATGTTCTATTTAATTTTTTAAAAAACCCAATCTCAGCACTATAAAATAAAATCATAAACCCACAAACAAAGGAAAAAACACATATGAACACATGGAGATATTCTATAGCAAGCCAGATCATGGGTTTGTCTAGCCCAACACTGTCTTCTTCAGCTGGCTTCAGGTTTTCCTTAAACTTGCTGCATAAAGTTCCTTACTTTGAGATGCTAGAGACTAAACAGAGCATTCTCTCAAGCCCTCTGTGTTATGCCTTCTTTCTCTAATTGCCTACTATATCTTGTGTGTTCTACCCTGGGCCCGGAAAAGGTATGTTTTTTTTTGGAAGTACAGCTCCCAAAATCCTCCAGCTATCGTGACTAGTGGCCAAGATGGCAGGGGCATCTTGAGAATTATACTTCCAACAAGTAACCTTTCAAAGCTCTGGCTCTAACTTGTGCATCTCTCACTTACTGTTCTTCTCTTGTTTCAGACTCTTTCTGTAGTCTGTACATATGGGTTCAATGCAATTGAATCAGTGCCAACACTTGGTCGGTCCCTTCAATTTACATCAGGGCTGGTTAGCTTCCAAGCTGAGGGGTTACATTGTCATGCTCCCAACCAAGGTTGGATTATCTATGGTGTAACTGGAGCACATGCTCCTGGATCCTCAGTGGTTAAGAGGCCCCACACATGTCTTCTTGTACTGTAAGATTGTCAAGAAAGGATTGCTTCTAGGCTGCAGAAAGCTATAGATACATTTCTTCCCAAATGGATCCTGGTATTTATTGTGCCACTTCCCAGGTGGAGAGGAAGTGAAGACATGAGCAGCATGTTGTTGTTGCTGTCTCTGACACTCAAGTCTTGGTAATGCCAGCTAGGACACAGGCAGTGACAGAGGAATGCTTAGAGCTGTTCCCTCCCTTGGGTCTGAAAGAAGCTGGCTTTGGCCCTAGGAAGGGCTTCTCTTGGCCTGGCAGTATTGCCAAGCTTCAGCACAAAGCTGACTCTCCAATGAAAGTCCAAACAGGCACATGCACACAAAAGGAACCCTTGCTTGGAACTGCTCCAAGGCTCCAACCACCTTATGTTGCAGTAGAAGGATATTCCCACATCACTTTTGAAATGTTTTATGGCTCCTTTTAAAAGGTTTTTTTCTGCGTGCACCAGTGCAGTGCCAGACTTAAAGAAAGTGTGGTGTTTAACACCCCCGCTCCCAAGTTGTAACAACAGCAAATAGAGCAGCTGCAGCAGGGGTCCTTGGGAGGCTAGCAAAAACAGCTGGGTGCCACTTCTGGTCCACTTGTAGACCACTCCTGGTTTCCATGGTAGCTGGGAGATGTTGTGCCAAATCCCTGCTGGGAATGTTTGGCTTTGCTATATAAGCCTCAGTACTTTGGTTTAAAGACAATACAGTTTTTTTGCTTCTGCTTCTCTCTGTATTCATGCACACATTCCAACAGTGCAGCTATTAATACAAACACAGGGAGTTGTGTTGTTGTAAATCAAGGCATTGGCACAACATTCTGGATGTCTTTCTTCACAAACCAGTGGCAGCTGGTGGCTCTCACATCAGCAGGGAGGTAAATCCATTCAAGGTTTTAATCTTGCCTTTAAAGGAGTTCTCCAAGGTTCTGAACCAGATTCCTAAATAGGAGGCAGTACCCTGGATAGCTCTTTTAAAGCTTGTCAAAGTCTGGAATGAATTCACTATCTGAAAGCCAGCACCCACTGGCACAAGCCTCATGGTTCATAACAGCACGGCTGTGGTGTAATGGCTCTTGCACCTAAACCCACCAACTGTGTACTTTGCACAATATATAAGCTAGGATCATAGGTATGTCTACTGCATTTTTTTCTAGACATCATATGGGGATCTGGGACTAATTTATAGCCAGTGGGACAAGTATATTCTACACCAGGGATAGGCATAGTGCAGCTCGTAGGTCTCACAGCTCTGTTATATCATTTACATCTTATTTAGCTTGCAAAGGTTTGCATGTGCTTTTTCATGAATTCTGCACTATTGGGTCAATATCAGGAATGTGAATCTGAATTTTTAAACCCTGTGTTGTGATCAGCTACATTATTTTCTAGGCATTCTGGACACTAAAATAGGAACCATACCATTCTCTCCTTATATAAAAACTCAGCAGATTAAAAATAGCTTTTAATGACTTGATAGTTGTAACCCTAAATGTTTGAAGAACACTCATCCAATTAGCTAGCTCCCAAGGTTCAACTTCAATTATTCTAGCCATCATGGTCATATTAAAGAATTCAAAAGTACAGCACACAAATTTGGCAACATATGTTACCCATCCAGATTGTACATTTAAGCCATGCACAGGGCTAATACTTCTGATTGCCCTGCTTTACTATCTCCTCAAAAAAGAACCTTGCCTATTTATTATTAGATATGATTCCTTGTGTTTTCCAATTTAACTCAATCACCCCAAATCTAAAAACCTACATCCAATCTGGTTGACATCTGATGCAAGATGTGTTAGGTTTTTTTCCTTCAGAATTTGTAGTGACATTTAAGAGAAACGGATACTGAGATACAGATTGGTACATGTAGATTTCATACATACAGCACTGAAATGAAATAAATCCACTGTGTTCTAGTCAACATGGGCCCTTTCACATTACACAATTACAGCACCATGATTCCAGTTTAACTGCCATGACAACATCCTATGGAATCCTGGGATTAGCAATTTAAGGAGGGATATTTAGAACTCTCAGTCAGAGAGCCTCAGTGCCTTACCAAACTACAAAACCAAGGATTCGATAGGACTGTGGTTGCAGGACACCATGGCTGATGCATTTATTCAAGATTTAGTACTAAGATGCTTAACTTTATTCATTCTGTTCATGCCTGTCCATGATTTTCTCACTGGTAATAATCGTAGTGTCAGTGGTGGCTGAGGGCTTCCGTGTCACTGGAGTCATTGAACTGCCCTCGGTTTTAGTCCAAAGGGAAGTGTATTCTCTACCCCACTTATATGGAAGTCCCCAGCTGCTGATGACTGTTGTCATCAATGCTGTTCAGTGTCCCTGCAACAAAATCTAGTAAGGGGACATCTAGGCCAGTGCTACTCAAAGTGGTGCTTCATAGACCGGAGCTGCTCTGCAAGCTATCTGCTCTCTTTCTATTGGCAGTTGAAGATGTTTTCATTTAGACAGAATCTTGAATTTTAATTATGGAGCTATAGTGTGTATAAAGTGATGTGATGTTACTTTTCAAAAATTCTGTTTTAAAATAATGTTTTAAATATGTTCAAAGTGTTTTAACTGTCTTTTAAGCATGTTTTAATAATTGAAATATTAAATTTATTTTTAATCTCTCTAAACTAAAGATTTTAGTAGTATCTTTTTAGATTGGTGTAGCTGTCTTGGGTCCCATATGGGAAAAAGATGGGATATAAAGTCAATAAATAAATATTGGCTGCTGGTCTCTAGCAAGTGTCCAGGGGAAAAAAAAGAAACAGTTGTAGGCAATGAGCACAAATATTCCTGACACACTGGGGAAAAAAAATCTCCTCTAGTCTCCTCACATAAGATATCTTAAGAAACACTAGTCTGGACTTCTTGAGTGAGAATAGAAGAACATGTAAGCAACTGGTACCATCAGCACATAAGTGCCTCCTAAGTTAAACATTTTTGTTGCAAAACAACATAACCATTCTTCTTAACTACTGTCAAGTCAACTCCAACTTATGGTGACCCTATACATGAGAGACATCTATGCCACCCTGTCATCAACAGCTTTGCTTAGGTCTTGCAGACTCAGATCCATGGCTTCCTTGAAACAAAAAGATTTTTTTGCTTTCTCAACACTAGAAAATGCATAGTACAGAAGAACACTAAACAAGGGGAAGATGTGGATCATTTTTCTTGAAAGAATCTAGCCTGTAGGGTGTTTGAATGAAGAAGCATTATTTGTAAAATGGTTTACATTCAACGCTTCTTTTTGCAATCATTTGTGACCTTGAGGCTTGGCCCACTTTCTGACTTCAACAGTTTTAACTTTTACCAACTGTAACCTAAAGTGTGATTACTAGCATTTCAAACTAATGAAAACTGTATTCCTTTACAAGAAGGTTGGTTTTGTCTGCTGACCATCCATAAGACAGCCAAAAAACCCAAACCTTTGAATGATTCTTAACAAATGCAGCCTAGAAATACTTCTGATTGTCCAAGCTGTGTATCTATATCTTGGGCAGGGTGAGAAATTACAGGTTGATCAACATTTTCAGAACTGTTGGTTAACATCTGGCCTTATCTATGCATGGATCCACTGTAAGAGATAACTTTTAAATTGCTGCTTTTCTGTGATACTCTTTTACAATATGCTTTTAAAATTCTGTTTTAAGTCTGTTTGTACATTTGTATAGTAAAATTTTTACTTTATTATGTTTGTGGCTGTATTAGGTATTTTCCCTATAGTAATGGTCATCCTGTATTTCTCTCTCTTGCTATTTTATTATTGCATGTGAAGAAGGAGGGCTCATCTCCAAAATGGCTCAACCAACTTCTATTTTGGAAATTTTCCAAATAGCACTGGGCTTTAGTCTTCTTTTTTTTAAAAATGATGTTATCAGTTCCTAGTTAATAAGTAACTACTTGGTCAGATTCTCCCTTTTAGCACTGATAAATGAAAGTCTAATTCCAATAAATTTATCTTTGCCAAACCAAGCAATCAATCTAAGAAGGTTCATTTAAAAAAATTATGAGGAGTGGAAAGTTGAAAGGGGATCAGCATTCCTGTAATGTACACTAATTATTACTGAGGCTTTATGCTGTGATATTAGTGACAATCTAGTTTTGTGTTACTGGGAAAATCAGATTCTCTCTTAGCTAGCATACTGAATATCTATTTTGGGGGTGGGGAGAATTTGTGGCCCTTGAGATGTTTGTTGACTTGCAACCCCCAGCAACCCTCAATGTTGTGGAAGCTGGCTTTGGTTGACTGCAGCTGTATGCTAACAGCATCTGGAGAACCCCAAATACTCTTGATCTAGATGGAACTAGGCATATATTTCATGGGCCTTAGTGGCAAAATACAGTGTGTGATCCTGGTTTTCCACAAGATTAGGGCCTCAGCAAAAGTGATTTGCCATAACATTGATACACAATAGTAAACTGTGGTGTGCTAAGCATCTGGAAGCCAGTTAGGAAGCTGATGCATTGGATGGGAGGACAAAACATGACGGCTTGCTTATTCACATAGTGAGAGTTGAAAGCAATCACAGTTTTCTATTCCAAGATACGAGCAACTGACAGAGAAACGTTGTTGAGATATGAAGGAATACCAAAGAAATGTTCTGATATGACCAAGAACTGGAACAGATATCTAAGTTATCCATAAAGAAGAAAAAGCTATACTTCATATATCAACAACACCACAATGGCATATGGTAAAATATTAGCTAATGTTGGGCCCTTTCACATTACATACTATGATTCCACTTTAACCATCATGGCTACGTCCTGTTGAATCCTGGGGTTTGTAGATTAGTACCTCATCAAGTAGATTTCTGGCTGAGAATTCTAAATGTGTATCCCTAAACTGCCAATCCCAAAATTCTACAGGATGTTGCCATGGCAGTTATAATGGAATCACAGTGAAAGGACCCTTGCTTACCAATATGCCTACCTATATGGGTCTCCCTGTCCAAGTCAAATCCTCACTTGTGGCCTCTTTGAGAAGAAAATAAGATCTATATAAGGTATTTAGGGCAGACATGAAGGCATTTATTTGACTCTGCTGGTGACATCATTGGCAACTTACATAGCCTTCCCCCACTGTTTGAAGTGCTCATTTTATTTACTCATTGGGGCAAAGCACTCCAAAATAATCAAGAGTGGACAGGCAACTGCGAACAACAACAAAGCAACTTTTCCTCCACAATGCTGCTTTACTTTTCATTCAGATTTAAAAATAGTTATTTGAAGCCTCCATGTGTCTTTTCTAAATCCTGAGTTCATGTTATGTATGAGCAAAAAAAATGGCCTTATAGCAAATCTGACTATTGGTCTGTCTTGCTTATGGAGACCCTAATGCAAACCTATCACTGGGCTTTTTTTTTATTTGTTCAGAGGGGTTTGCCTTTGCCTTCCTCTGAGATCGAGAAAATATGACTCTCCCAAGGTCACCTTGTAGGTTTCCATGACTGATTGGGGATTCAAACCCTGGTCTCTAGGGCCATAGTCCAGTGCTGAAACAACTACACTGTGTGGGCTCTCTCCACTGCTACAGAAAAGGAGCTAATTTGTCACTACAGCTCCAAACATGGTGAGTAGGCCAGCTTTACTCTGGGGCTTTGATTATGCACCAAGTGGGAACAGTGGGAAAGATTCTGCTTCACACCATGTGCACCCAAAAAGCCTTTGTACAAAGAAGCTTCACTCTCAGAGGCTTCAGCGGCTGAGATATACCTCTATTTTCACTTTATAAAAGCTGTTAGGTGGTTAGTTCCCAACAGTATGGGATCCTTTCATGAGCCAACCTATCCTTCCCATTTTTGTGAGAATAGTCTGTCATGTTAATGGCACAGAATACTTTCTAATATACAAATGGAACTTGGAAAGTCTACTTTTGAACTAGAAGTCTCAGAATCCCACAGTTAGATATTGCCTGAGAAGTTCTGGGAGTTGTAGTAAAAAAAAACACCCCAAACCCTAATGCATCTGAATTCTGCATAAAGATAGCAATGGCAGAAAACCAGTCACCATCTTTTTGTCATCTGCAAGGGTAACAACACATCACAAATCAAAAATACCCCAAAGAAACCCTCCCATTCCTGTTAAACAAACAGCATTAACTGGATCACCTGATTTGGAGAAACGGGCTTCCCGCTGGTTGCAATATGAACATAACCTTAAAACCAGTGGGGTGGGTGTTCCAATAACTTGAAGATCTCATGAGCTTTTAAAAAACAGAAGTTAGTGAATGACCGTGTAAACTCAGCATGATTGATCTAAGACAATGACAAACTACACTGATATGCAACTTTTTAGCAGAAATGAATATCTGGCCTTAGATGGAGAACAACCAACTCAGTCAGCCTTCTGGGATGGCTGCAAAACAGCTTTAGTCCACATAAGCAAACAGCATCTGGTGAAGGACTCCAGTCTATAAATGCTTGTGCCACAAGGAACCTGTTAGTCTTTAAAAGTATCACAAATTGTTTTTACTGCTATAGATGAAGTTGGCTGTCCCTCTAGAAATTGTCAGATGATTAATACAAACAAGAGAAACTATAACTGTGTGCTCTTCAGACATGAAACATTAGAATTATTATTAACACTTCTTGGCAAAACCATCTCTGAGTACTCCTTGCCCAAGAAAATCTTATGAAATTCATGGGGTTGCCATAAGTCAACAGGTGACTCAAAGACACATGCATATACACTATGCATAGTGAATTAGGAAGTTCAAAAACGTAAGAGTGGAATATAGTCCTACTTCTCCTGCAGGTGGCAAACCCAAATCTGCAAGTTAGGATAGATATGATACTGCAAAGAAGATACAAGAGGGAAGGACCTGAGCTATTCTTGTTCCTACATATAGCAATTTTCTATATACATTTGTAATGTAACTGAAAATGAGAAATTGGGAGCAGGGGAAGAGTGAGGAAGAAAACCAGATTGCTCAATTTTAGACCTCTTAGCCTGGATTTCCAAAACTATCTGGAAAAGCGAACATTGTATGGGTGTTAGAGAACAATAGCAATCTCATGACTGTGTTCTGTTATTTATAAAGAACAAAATGCTACTACTATCATTCTTCACCCCTTTACTGCAAGGAAAGTAAAGGAAATTTGAGACATCTAAGAGCATGTGCCACTAGACTGTACAGCACTTACATGGGTGATACTCCTTAGCAAACTGCTTTCGTATGTTACAAATCCTATGTAGAAGACTAAATTACACAGTGCTTCTGAACTTCAAACTACACAATACTTTAAAAAAGTACTGAGCTGTTAACTCATTCTTTTTTGCCTTCTGTAGAATAAATGTGGGGGCCATAATCCTAGCATAGGGGAGGCTATGACTCCTTGGCACTAATGGTGGCCCTAATCCAGGTTGGGTTACTTGAGTCTGCAATTTTTATGGCTAAAAAATGATCTCTTGGTTTCAACTTTTTGATAATAGAGCAATGCAAATGAAGGGCAGAGAGCAAGGTGGAAGAAAAGAATTAAAGCCTCTATTTCATTTCCTCTCACATTCTATGCTCTGATTGTCTAGCTTAATCCTCACATTCCTGAACATATGAAGCCGCTGTCCCAACCCCAAAAATATTTGAGACAGTGCAGAAAACAACATTGAAAAAGAAGGTTCAAGAAAGAAAGGATCTTGCTTACCTTAACTCCTTTCCTCTTGATTCTAAGGCCATTTCTGTACTAGCTTGTTATAGTGCTGTTATTCCACTTTCAACATCCTATGGAATCCTGGGGCTTGCAGTTTAGGGAGAGGTCTTTGAGGCCCCTCACTAAACTGCAAACCCCAGGATTCCATAGGATGTTGAAAATGGAATAATAGCACTATAACAGGCTAGTGCGGAAATGGCATAAATTACATTAGTGGGGCCAGCTGGATTTAGTGGTGGGGGAAAGGGGTCTTAGTTGCCAACACCTACTGTGTAGGGTATGCAGCCAACAAAGTGCAGATTGATGAACCTCTGATTTTGTTATCTTATGACTGTAGCCTCTTCAGTGAACAATAAAAATAGAATTCTGACAGAGGACCCATTGCCACACATTCACCTCCAAATGCCCTCTACGTCCATAGCAGAAGGCCTTTTCTACATTGTGGAGAGTTCATAGCTTGACCAGATAAAGACGTCATGGAGCTGTTCATCTTTCCCTCTTATTTATTTATTGCAGTAAGAATAAAAGATGGATGAAGCAGTAGAGAAATCTGGCGTGGTTACAAATGGAAGATATGACTGTCTGGACCATCCCACCCAAACAAAATCATACCCTTCAAGAATACTCAGATGAAAACTGGGACACATGTGGCCTAGAAACAGCATACTGTAGTCAAGGTGGCTTAAGTTATTAATGAGGAAGAACATGCAAGCTAAGAGAGGCTGTAGCAGTTTGCTTTTCCCTAAGCCTACTGGGAAGACAAAGATCTCCCTCCTTTCCTTTCCCTCTCTTCTGCTGAGTTAACTGAGTATAACTACTTCTACAGTTTGACCTCAGTTTACAGCAACTGATGTAAGCCAGGACAAAGAAGGGAAGTGGGAGGAGGAGAAAGAATCAGGGACATTTTAAAAAGCAGCTGAAAAAATAGGAGAAAAGAGACTGTACCTGCCAAACTGGGGCAACCAGAAAGTACAGTAGAGTCTCAGTTATCTGACCCAAACGGGCGGCCGCAGGGTCGGATAACCGAAAGGTCGGATTACCCGGATGACCGTGGCGGCTGCCATTTTGGGGGCGTGTCGGGGCGCGGGGAAATGCCCAGAACCACGCCCCCAGGCCGCAGTGATGTCGGTTAATCCGGATGGTCGGATAACCGAGCATCAGATAACTGGGACTCTACTGTATATGAAATGCCACGAATGTGTCAGAACAATTGCACCATAAAAGCTGTGCCTGGAAGCACCCAAGGAAGGTATCCAAATACAGATGTCTTACCCATTCCCAAGGAACAATACGTTCCTTTTGCCTTCACTTTAATTGTATGGCATAGCTGCACTAGAGTGAGGAAGATAGAAAATGCTTCAACTATAACCCTGTGTGGCAGGCAGGATGTTAGAAAAGGCAGTACCCTCTTCTCTGAGGAGACTGCCACCCTCTGTAAAAAAAGGTATGAAAACAAGCTTGCTTTAGGGCCGTATTAACTGTTGTCAGGTTGACCTTGACCTATGGCAGCCCTATGGATGAGAGACCTCTGGGCCACTCTATCCTCATCTGCCCTGCTCAAGTCTTGCAGATTCAGGGACGTGTCTTCCTTGATTGAGTCTATCCTACTGTAATGTGGCCTTCCTCTTTTTCTACTGCCTGCTACCCTACCAAGCATTATTGTCTTTTTGAGTGACTCATGTTTTCTTGTGATATAGCAAGAGTTTTATTGTAAGACGTACCTGCATGACAGGGCATCTGTATTCATTTTTGTGCCCCCCTGCCCCCAGTTTTCAGGAAAGTTTAAACATATAAATGTCCAGAAATAAGTCAAACAAATACTGAGGAAAAAACTCCCATCATTCTTCCCTTGTTAAATAGGGGCATCTCAATGTGGAAATGGCATATTTCAGATAATCAAACCATTGGGTTTATCAGTGGTGTAGACTGGTTGGGATAGAAACATGAGAAGATGTGTAGGAAGATTACTGACAGGGGCCCTTTCCACACGGGGTAAAAAAAACGGCTTAGGGCGACCTCACCCGGAGGTCGTCCACACCGTGGGGTGCGCTAGGGCGGTTTGAAAAGTGGAGGTTCCACACCTCAAACCACCCTCACGTGGCCGCAAAGGGTGTGGTTTTTAAAAAACGCAAGCGCGCTAACCCGTTGCAGCACCCTGTTTGAAACTGCAGGGACGCGCTAGTGCATCCCTGCAGAGCTGCCCAGGGGCGGGCTTCTGGCTGGTGCACTGCCCTGATTGGCGGAGCGCCACTGGAAGTCGACGGCCGCCATTTTGGGCGCTGCCGAACGCCGCCGAAATTCGCCAGCGTGTGGAGCAGCGAACGCGCGCTCCCTGCAGGGACGGAGCAACCCGCTTCCAGGTAAGCTCCGCCCTTGCGTGCGCTGCCCCATTTCCCCCTCCCCCGTGTGGAAAGGGCCATGCATGAACTCTGATCAAAAACCCAGTTCCTTTCCAAATGACTCTTGAGATCCTAGTGCTGTAGTGCAAACAGTGCCTAGAGCAAGCACGGAAGTTGCACCCCTAGCTTCTTACCCCATCCGCCCCACCACTACATGTATGGGTTTTTGGGCCCTCCTGGCACTGGTGCCCTGGGCACATACCTTACTTGCCGCCCTAGATATGCCTCCAGGAGACACACCTTTGGCTGTTTTGCCTGCTTTGGCTTCTGGGTTATTCAACTGAATTTTGGTTCTGAGTTCTAGTGCAGAAGGAAAGGCATGCAAAGGACTGTGGAGATTGTTTGCATCTGTAGTTACAGCAAAGACTGACCAGAATGTTTGATTTTAAAATGCTTGTGAGAAGGCATAGAGTATGCTCTCCAACTTCCCTCACAATTTATATTTCATGAGAGGGGAGCCTCTCAAGGAAGCACTGAAGAAATTACCATTGGGACATAAAGAAGAAATGAGTCCCAGTGGTATGCCAGCCTCACATCATTAGAGAGTGAAAAACAAGCCACCATGTGCCGCAACAGATGGAGATTCCAAGAAGCTTTTGAGAGCTGCCCATTATAGATTGAAAGTCATCATTTACTAATATGTACATATAGCAATGCCCAGCTTCAGTCTATGCACCTTTATTGACTTCTGGTCACAGCTTAGTAGAATCACAACCCATATATGGTACATTGGAGATTGCTTGCTTAGAGGTATTGTGCTATTGGCCTGTATATGACATTCTTATCAGGATGTTAAAGCTATAAACAAAACCAGGGTCCGCTAATAACCCAGCAGATGTTTAAAATACTCAGTCTAAAGAATTTTCTGTAACAATAATTTTCTCCTTCTCTAGCCATAATGTAAGGCACTTGTATTATAAACAAGAGCTTGAGCAGTTACTTTCGAAATGTAATCAATTATTCAATTCATTATAGATCCCTCAAAGTAAGTCATTAGAATTTTAAAGAGTAGCTCCCTGCATTGCTTGTTGCAGTAATTTTTAAAAAACCCAAAAGATCAATAAAATCCTGTAGTCATAAAACCTGGAACGTGCCACTCACAATGCCTCCAAAAGACCTTAAAATGCTTTAAAAAAAAAAACTAAAAAATTTAAAATGCTCCTGTTCATTACTTTTGAAGTGTAACTTCCTCACATCCTTATTATAAGAAACCCAAACGCCTTCTTACATGCAACTGTGTCATCTGTACCTTATTACTTCCAAACTTTCATTTAAATGTCTCTTCTTAATTGATTGTCTGATTTCCTTCTATAGTTTTTAAACAGCTAGTCAACCCCCAAAGGAGGCTGTTTTTTTAAAAATGTGTGTTTTGGTTCCTCCTCTCTGTTGGTGGAATGAATTGTGAGAAATGTCACTCTCCCTGTCACAAGGACTTTTTTTTTCCAGTAGGAGAGTTCAAGAGTTTGTAGGACTCGGTTATTTTTAGTTCTTGGCTCCCCTCCCTCTGCCACCCTGTGAATTTTGCACCTGCTCTGAAGTCACAGTTATTTTAAACCCCTCACAAAAACAAAAAAGGGAAAAAAGAACAAACGACGAGGGAAAAAGAAGGATGACAGCAATTACGCTAGATACTGACTTGCTTCTTGACACGCATCTGCAAAACCAACAAACAGGGACTCCCACTACACAACTATTTCTCATCACGATCCTCTACATATTTACTTGGAAGCAAGTAAAACTGTGCTCGGCAAGACTTACTGCCCAAGTAAGCTGGCTATGGATTGAACCATCAGTCATCGAGTACTAATTAAAATGTAAGCAGTAAATGAAAAACATACAGCAGGCCTCTTTTATTGTTCATGCTAGGAAGAGAAAAACAGCTTTGCTAACATCACATTCTGACATTTTTTACAGAGATGTGCGATATCTGCACCTCTTTAGGTGCTGTAGTTTATTTCTACCACTGTCTAAACAGATTGTAGAAGGGGCATTCTAGATTAGTAATGAATTCAAAATATTTGAGTCACAAATGGAAAGAAACTATTCCCAATACACAGATAAACTACTATTCCCAATACACAGATAAACTTCTTGGCATGTAGTTTTATCTTCATCATGATTATTTATTTGGTTTGCCCCCCACTTAAACACCCCCCACAGCATTACAGCCCTTTCATATCACATAAGAACAGTTTTGTAACCTTCTGGTTCAACTCCCCTTTGTCTTAAATATCCACTTTACATTTGCCTCTTTTAGGGGGAGCTCTAGCAACACTGGCGATTAGAAGTCTTTTGGCTGTACACAATCTTATAGGAGGAAACAAATGGCACCAATATTTAAAACAACAGCAATGATTCTGTATCTCCAAACCATGCTACCAAGTATGAGTGGCAAGAAAAGCCTCGGTAACACTTACCTGGGGATAAAAAAGAAGGGAAGTAGGAGAGAAGAAAACAATAAGGGATAGCCTCAAAGTAGGAGACAGCAGGACAGCTGACAGCAGTGGGACACTTTCTCTCTTTCCTGCCACAGAGAAGGGGAGGAGGGGGGAGGAGGAGGAGAGGATGACACAGCAAGCAAGAACACATGTTTAAATGGGAGCTTCCAGGACCCAAGGCAACAGAGCCCAGGGCTCTTCAACCTTCTGCAGCTGTGCAATATGAAGACAGGCATCTCAGCAGGTGCAGTTCATCTGGCAGCCAGGGAAAAGCTGCACCTACTGAAATGCTGTCTTTCATTAAAGGAAAGGAGCTTTGTCCCATCTGTATTTGGTTAATGGCCCAGATAGTTTTCCCATGTGCAAAGCTGTTTGTGCATTAGGAGGCTGGCTGGCTGGCTGGTTTCTTGTTTTACAGATTCCCATGATTCATGCTTCTCACATCCCATGTTCCTATAATATATATTATACAGCTTTAGACTTTCCTTTCACCTCTGAGCATGTCACAGGTTGAATGTCCTTTTGGGCTGAGTCCCGTTGGGCTCATTAGCCACAATGCTACTCATAGTTGTCCTGTGCTCTTCCCGAGTACCTAGTTGACTGCCTTCTGACCTGGGACTCTCATCTTCTGACACAATCTCTTGTTTCATTTTAGATTGTCTCATCTTAGGGTTTTAGTGGTAAATGGCAATTAAAATGTGTGTGTGTGTGGGGTGGGTGTTTTTTTTTGGTGCCTTCTATGCAGTAATAAAGCCCTAGCTGTAGTGCACATTTAACGTTGTAACAAAACAAGATGTTGCAACAACAAAACAAAAGAACAAAAGAAGAACAAAAAGAACAAAAAGAACAAAAAGAAAATGTAACAAAAAACCAGTGATCTATAGTTGAATGTCCTGGGCTAAATTCAATTTGTTCAGGAGCTAGTATGTTTTCTGTCAACCAGACCTCCAACTTCAGAAAGAAACGTCTTGGATGAAGTTCTCCTCTGAGAACATCATGCAAACTTATTGGTCTGCCATTGACCGATTCATTATGATCTCTTCTCTTTAAGATGGGTACAGCAATTGAAGAGGCCCATTGCTGCCAAATTGATCTAGATAAGTAAATAAAGTCGGCTAAAAGAAGGCTCATTTTGAAAGGCTTTAAAAATATTGGGGGCTAGAAATGAAAATTTCCCCAGAGCTTTCTTGTTCTTAATCAAAACAGTTGGAGATTTTATTTCACTAACAATAACAGGAGGCCACAAAGGTGAAAAATTTGATGGTGCTAACATGAGAGGTTCAGCCATATCATCCACAAAAGATGTATCATTAAATAAATCATCCTCCCCAACATGCCATGGAATCTGAGTCACAGTGGACAGTCCTGCCTGAAGTTGCAAGCAAGCACCACAGTTTCACTAAGGCCATTTCCACATTACACTCTTATAGTGCTATTATTCCACTTTCAACATCCTATGGAATCCTTGGGTTTGCAGTTTAGGCAGGGGCCTTTGGGCAAACCCAGGATTCCATAGGATGTTGAAAGTGGAATAATAGCACTATAAGAGTGTAGTGTGGAAATGGCCTATGTCTTTTGGAGTCAAAACCAAACCTAGCTTCTGCCATGATTCCTTTATGGAAGCAACATTTTTCTCCCCAAAGAAGTTCTTTATACTACATAGCTCAAAAAAGGATTTTGGTAGCTTCTTAGACTAATTTCTCTTATGTAGCCTCAGACTACTTCTTTGCT
The DNA here is from genome assembly GCA_948472985.1 of Iguana delicatissima. Lineage (NCBI taxonomy): Eukaryota > Metazoa > Chordata > Lepidosauria > Squamata > Iguanidae > Iguana > Iguana delicatissima. The sequence goes on along the minus strand of CAOKZL010001129.1, from coordinate 714,975 downwards.
TTCTCATGCTTAATCATTTGCTATCAAACTGATTTCTGCTCTTTTGACACTTAACGTTTGGCAGTTTAATGTTCTTAAAGTTAAAAGGCCTCAGTATCATAATTAGATGCTGGAGACAATCTCATGGGATACAGCATTTTTCTCCTCTGTTAAAGAATCAGTGGCCTCAAACTGTTGTAGTGGGACATGGGAAACTGAACTGAGAAACATATTGAAGCAGAGATACAAAATTATACTATAAATCAAATATTTATAACCAAATATTTAAACTGTGCAGAGTGCCAGCTACATCTAGTGGCTGCAGGCAGGTTACTGCAGATTTCCCACAGGCATAACCATGGCTTTTAATGTATCATGCCCAGTTGTTTCTGTTTGGTGTGAACTCTCAATCCAAACACATTCCAGGCTTAGTGTTCCAAAGTGTCCTTGATGAATCTGTGTGATCGTTGAGACCTGAAGTGGGAATCACACAGTCCTCCAGATATTGTACTGCTATTCCTAGCATTCTTCACCACTGGCTATTCTGTTGGGCTGCTAGGATTTGTGATCTAACAGCACTTGGAAGGCAGGACAATACTCACTCTTGTTCTAAAATAAACCAGCCACTCTTGTTTTGCCACTCTATGATTTTATGATTCCATGGGAAAAAGTAGTTTTGAAGATGTTCTCGAACTTTCATTTGCAAGAGCTGGGAATTACTCTCCAGCTAGTGTGGTGTTGTGGTGTGACTAGGAGACCAGTGTCAAATCCCTACTTGGCCATGGAAACTCACTGGGTGACCTTGGGCAAAACATAGGGCCTTTCCACACTACACTGGCCTTTTCTGCATGATGATGCTCTCCTGCGTTGTCCCGTCACAATAGGAACATGTTCCCACTGCTTCTCTCCACAGGTGACTGGCTGCCTATGGAAGGGAGCGCAAGGGACATGCTCTATCCTTCTAGATTGCAGCCAGCCTTCTTCCCATGCTGCAATAGGGGAGGAAGCGCGTCAATTGCACTTTCAGTCCTTCTGTATGCCTGACTGCAATGGAAGGCTCATGTAATCAGGGGTCATTGATGGAGTTTCTCTGTCAATGATATAGCCTGTGATCATGCTGGCTGGCAACATGAGAGGAATGGGACTGCGACAACATCTTGTGGAAGCATCACCATGATCCTGCTCCTCTTGTGTCCCCATGCCTGGACACTGTCATCATGTGGAAAGGGTCACTGTTGTTGTTATTATTATTATTCCACTTTCGACATCATGTGGAATTCTGGGGTTTGTGGTTTATTGAGGCTGAAGAACTCGGTGGCTGAGAATTCTAAAGGCCCCTCCCTAGGCTGCAAAACCCAGGATTCCACAGGATGTTGAAAGTGGAATAATAGCACTAACATTGTTTCGTGGAAAGGCCCATACTCTCTCAGTCGCAGAGGAAGGCAAGGGCAAACCCTCTCTGAACCAATTCTGCCAAAAAAATCCCGTGATACGTTTGCCTTAGGGTTGCTAAGTCAGCAATGACTTGAAGGTATGCAACAACAGTGCTGTCTCCCAGTTAATTATGTAACAGTGCTGCAAGAAGCCATAGCAGTTTTTAGCAGTTTTGGGGTGAGGAACCTCACCCCTGGGGTCAAATCGGACCTCCTGTGCTTTTCTAGATGGCCATACTCTCTTCCCCATGACACTATGGTTTGGTGAGTCTTTTCCCTCCTACTTTTTAAAAGGTTGAGAATAGCTTCTCCTAGGGTTTAGTTATTGGAAGTAAAAGCTTTAAATGAAAATATGCTGTTATTTTTACCCAAGGAAAAAAAAAGAACTGCAAGAGAGGACATAAATTTCAACTCAAAATAATCAAATTGCCATATAAAATTGGGATATGCCTAGTAAATAAAGTCCAACAAATAAACTTTTTAAAAATAATATTTCAAAACCTGAAAAAATAGCAGTATTCAGTGCCATACCCACTATATTACAAAGATAAAACAAAAATAAGCTAACAGATTAAGAAAAGTAATAACAACTAAAGTACCAATATATGTACAAAACCATAAAATACCATATGTGTACAAAAACAAACACATTTCAATTTACAATCTTCTTCAGTTGTTGAATTAAATAGCTGAAGATAAAAGTGTATAAGAAAACCAATACTTGAATAGAATAAAATAGTGCATACTGAGATGTGAGTGATAATAATGAATAAATTATTATTCTAAACAATAACTTCAGTCCTTTAAATCATGACTTTTCCCTTGTGCGGATAGGGGACCACTTGCTTCTGTCACAATATTTATGGAGACCCATAAAGCAGAGACAGGGAACTGTTAGAGGGTGGGGTGGGGGTCATATTAGCCCCCTAGGGAAACTTGGAAGGCTACAACCCCTTCCACACTCTTTCCCCACTCCAAAAGTCCTGCAGCAGGTGTGAAGGGCTTTTTGTTGTTGTTGCAATTTTAGGGTCAGAAACTGCCTTTTCTACAACAGGAAGCAACCAAGAAGTTACTTCCTGTTCACTTCCTGTTTTTTTAAAAACACTTATTCAAATTCTTTCAAATTCCTCCAAACACCTTCTAGGGAATGTGAGGATAGTTTCACCACATTTTTGCCCATCTGTGCTTCATTATAGGCCCAGGAATGCCTTTTTAAAACTCACTCTGTCTGTGGCAGTTATAAAACAACACAGACCCCATAGTTTACAGACTGAAATAATCTCTAGGTCAAGTTGGCAAAAGTGTCTGCCTGTCTTTAGGTTGTTAGGTAGCAATGATGGTGTAGATGAATGCATCTTGTAGCATCCCACCCTTTTACCTTTACCTTTGCCTGTCACTGCAAGGTGCATTCTCCTGGCAATGCATCTGACACTGAACTAGGCACTTGGCTGAAAGATATTCCCATCATTGCTCTGTTACCCCAGTGGCAGACCCCATCCTGGGGGGATATAAAATTGATCTCAAATATGCCTGCCATGCCAGAGAGGTTGCCTGGGTGCGTAGACAAATAGGTCAAATGACCAAAACTAGGGTCAAGGCCAGGAAAATCCCGAGTCACATTTCCCCATGGAGACCTCAGGCTCACATCTGCACGAACAAAGGGTTTACTGGGTTTTCCCCAGGCTGAGCCACTCCAACTCTGGAGAATCCTACGAGGGCGAAGTCCATTTACATGAACCAATCATGCAAACCATCAAGTTGCTATTGTGAGGCATTTTTACTTTTATTTTGGCCATTGTTCTTCCCAGGAGAGGGTCTGCCCTTGAGGTACATTCTGCCCTATAAGTAGTCCCCATTTTTGAGGGTCTCTTTGAAGAACTCCCTGCCACGCTAGCAGACTGGCACTCTATTAGTCGAGTGATCCCCGCAGCCGCCTCTCTTCACTGAGCTCCGTCCTTCTTGCCACTTGCCAGACTGAAGACTTCTGGATAGGTGCAGTATCACTGCCTTTACTCCCTCTCTGCTATATCCTCAATCAATTTTCACCTCTTTCCCTTCCCAATAGCCCTTGTGTGCGTGTGTGAACAATTGCGTTGGAGAACATATTTGTTAATAAAATCCATTTATTAGTATAATTGTCTGGCTTTTTGCTTGGTCTGACCTCATAAAAATTGTGTAGAAGATCCTGCTGGGTTTCCCTGCCCCTTGTTCTGCCAAACAAGTGCTCCACTAATTTCCCCAATCTTGGCATTTTTGGAGCGAATCAAGGTGTCCCCCAGGGGACTCCCAGAAACCAGGGTAACAGCTCCAGGGCACGAGCAGGCAAATTTGAGAGCTCCAGAAGTTGCACACGCCTCCTTTGAACACTGGAGACCTGTCAACACCACCTGCATCCCCAATTAAACAAAAATTTTTGCAAACTTTTTTTTTTAACAAATAGTTTTTGAACTGAGAAAAATGCTCTTTGTACCTTCTAGGGAATAGAGAGAGGAGCAATTTTAGCCATATGTACCCTGTCCTGTTTTGAGTCTAGGGATCTATAATTTTTGTTCAAAACTGGAAACAATTGGAAGGCAATCTTTATTTTGAAAGAAGATGCCCAAAGTTTAAAATGCATGAATGAGCGGATCACAAACATGGCAGAACTCTCTCAACCTCCTTAGATTGTGCAAGAGCCCTTCTAATAAGGATTTGTTAAACAGGATGTTAGGAGACACAGAGGGATGAGGGCTCCATCCAGATCACAATTGGCGCTTTCCACTTCTAAAGGCAAGGCATCTCTGGAGATGAAAGGGTCAGGGCTGACCAGAACCCCATTCCCATCTGGAACAAGGAATCACCATACAATAGCAGGCTGCTATGTGGTCTTGTAGATTCTTCTTCAGTACAAAATAGAGGTCTGATGAACCCACAGCACTTCATCAGTTGTGCTGTGTGCCTCTCTGGCAGGGGCTATACCTTTCAGATGCAGTGAAACCCAAATGGAGAACTCCCTACCACAACCCTTGTAAAAGCCTTGCCAGACTCTAGGTCACCACAGTGAGAGTATAGGAATCATTTATGAATGAGGGCTGGCCCAGGTCTGAATATCTTCTGGAGGGCCTGGTGTTGCCATGTGAAATAGCCAGAATAACAACAGGAAGATGTAGACTGAACTCTAATTTATTTTGAATAGCATCAACCTATAAAGGCAGGCAGGGAAATGCATTTTTTAATTGTTAAAAACCCCATATATGTTATTTTTAAAGAATACCAAAGAAATATTCCCTAACTGTGAATGGGGCATCACGTTCTTCAGAGCCTTCAAATGTATAAATTACTAAAAACTTGCTTGCCTTCAGCTTCAAATACAGGTAAAATATGAAAGTACTTTTCTTACTGAGATAAGAAAACAGGGTTAACCTTCAGCGACTGCTTTCTGTTCTGTTCCCTTGAGCAATACTGTTCTTGGTTTGCATCACTGTGAGGTATGCCTTGCATGTAGCTAAGTTTGGTATGAGATCTAAAGAGTTTTTCATCTTTCTTCTGCTTTAAGTTTGTGTATTTTATTGAATTGTTGAGGTTTTGCACTTCTTTATTTCTTTATTTTTATGACTGTTGTCAGCACACACTCTTCTGCCACTATTCTGTGTGTTCCCTCATGAGCACCTTGGAACAAAAGGCTATGTTTTAAGCTAGTAAGGATCGAATAAAAATAGGACAAAAGTGCATTTGAAATTCCCAACAGATCCTTCCACTGAAATGTACAAGAGAATGTTCACATTCAGGACATATAGCTGGCTGAGGCAGAACAGCATATGATGTTTTGAATCATACAAATCAAGATGCCCAGCACCAGGCAAATATACGGTACATAACACATAAAATCCTACAGACTCTTTCCCCAAGCCTGGCAGTTAAAATACAACAAAAAGGTAAACAATTTAGAATTTGTTGTCTTTTCATGATACCCCAAAACTTCTGTATTGGTCACCTTGCTCTAATAGGGCTGGCCATGTCCACACTGACAACACTTTCACTGTTCCTCTTGAAATGGTTCCACATCATTTCATTGGTTCCTCTTCTGAATAAAGGGACACTGTATCACTTCATCACTATGAAGGGCTTTGTAATAATTACTTTAAACCCCATGTAAAACCCTTCATCCCTTTCTTAGCTAAGGAGAAACAAGACAATGATTCTTTTTTGGTGAACCTGGAAATCACCATTTCTAACCTTCAGAGCTTGGAAAACGTACACATTGGACTACAAGTCCCAGAATGTCCCAACCACCATGGACAGGGTCCATGTTCTCTGTGATGTTCTGGGAGCTGTAGTCCAAAAAGGTAACTTTCCAGTTTTGTTCTGTCCTTAAATCCCAAGATTCTAGTGATTTCTTAGAGAGACCCTAAAAAGTCACATGAGTGAAATGATTTGAGAAGCTATTATTTGGTGGCCATTTTCTCTAATTAGGTTTTGGAACTCCCATCTATCTGGATGCTCACTTTAGCCCTTCTGAACTCCAGGGGTTTCAGAACTAGCTTTTGCTGTGGTGAAGGTAGCCTAATTTAGATTAGAGTCTGGGCTATGAGTACTCTTTTCTCCACTTCAGAGTTTGGTGCATTCTATTCAGTAAGGGCCTTACCACAGCAAGGTGTCATACCCCCTCGAGAAATGTGGTTATTCTTGGTTCAGCATCAGTCTCATTGCACAACATTGTTGCTCACCAGCAGCTATTGTGTTGCAATCCATTTGAAATGTGCCCTTTTTCATGCTGTAAATAATCCATCAATGACCCTCTTTCCAGCAACAATCCAGTAAACTGTGAGAGGGTGGTCTCTTCATAACACTTCCTTCCGTGGCTGATTCAGTTGTGGGCATGCTGTGGGTGTTTCCAGGTTGTCCCTCCCTCAGCTAGTCCCAAGGAGATCTCTGCCTAATAATCTCCTGACCAATCATGAGATGTGAGGTGGAGAAAAGGACTCAGCAATGATGCTGTAGTGCAAAGGGAAGAACACAGTGAATGATGCTACTCATCTGTAGATGCTGAAAGGATGTGATAGAGAGCATTAATAACCTGATACAATCACAGGAATGGCTATAGTGGGATTCCAACAGAACAATGTGATATTGAGGTATTGTGTGATAAGAACATACACATTCTAAAGATTCCACATGCTAAGATAGCTAATGGCTTCCATGCCAGTGGGGAAGTGAATCCACTCTTCGTTTTAGTCTGAACTTCAAAGGAGCAATCCAAGGTCATCTGAAGAATCTTTAATCTTTTTGAATTAATTCAGGTATTTGGATCTCTCATGTCTTTACTATGTGCTTGAACAAAGCATAATGCTTCTCTCTCTCATACACACACTTCTTTAGTTACAAGTGCAATTCTCCCTCCTCTGATTTTGTTAGGAAACTGAAGCAACTCACTCTGTAACCTTCCCAGAGCATAACCTCCGTACTTATTTTCCAGTTGGTAATTAAATTGCAATTTTATTATTCTTTGTCAATAAAACTGCATTTCTGGAAAACCTCCAGTCTCCTTTTCAAAACAGAGCTGGACTACAAAAAAAGAATAATCAGAGTATCTTCTAGCTTCAGCACAGTATTAAAAGAATCAATGGTGGGTGTCCATTCTCCCATTAAACTGGTTCATATTCAGAAGGTTTTCCACTACATACAATCCTAATATTTGGCCTGCATCATAAATGCTTTTTAAAAAGGAGAAAATGAATACATATCTGTAAATCTGTTTACACACATTACTATCTTGTCACTAGAAAATATCAGAATTAAAAAGAAGAAAATTTCTGAAATTCTTTCCAAAGCTAAGAAAAATACAACTGGTTTGGAATTGGTAAAAATATGAAAGGGGGATTATTTTTGTTCTGTTTTGTTTGAAGTAACTTACAGTAACTTACTTTAAAACAGGAATGAGAATCATGCTGTACTCCAGATATTGTTGGATTACAGTTTTTGGTAGCTCTAGCCAACATAGCTAATGGGAAGGTAAGCTGGGAGTTGTAGTTCAGCAACATACTGTAGAAAAAAAAATAAACATCTTGAAACCTCTAGTCTAATACCATTATTATTTGTGGGATAATAAAGGGAAGAGCAATAAAGAGTTTAATCGTCATTATTTAAGGAATGCTCTTTTAAAGATCTGGAGAAAGTATATTATAAGAGCCTGTGTAAAACCCCCGAAATGGATATCGCCTCATGAAGCCTTTTATAAGAAAGAAAATATTTTATTCGATAAGTGGATAAAATATGAAGATATGGTGGAAATGCAACAAAAACAAATCAAAATTAAGTCTCAACTAGAAATGAATGAATCCAGCATAAAATGCCATTGGCTTTTATACAGGCAGATTAGAGAAAAATTAAAGAATGACATTAAACTCAATGAATATCAAACAAAAGAAGAGGAATTACACGTGATATTATGCTCAGGAAAACCCAAAGCCATCTCTTCCATTTATAAGGTCTTGTTAAAATGGCATACAGAGGAAGAAACAGTTAAACTACCAATGCTGAAATGGGCCCAGAATTTCTCCCATTCAATTTTGATGGAACAATGGGAAAAACTCTGGTTAAAAACTATGAAATATATGGCATGTCAAGACATCAGAGAGAATACATATAAGATGTACTTGAGTTGGTATCTAACCCCCCATAAACTGGCGAAAATGACAAATACGTATCCTAATAAATGTTGGGAATGTGGGCAAGAGATAGGTACTTTCTATCATACCTGGTGGACATGCAAAATAGTGAAAGAGTTCTGGAAGCAAATTCATAGGCGAATAGAAAAAATATTAGATATAAGATTCAGTATGTCTCCGGAAGTATATTTGCTATCAATGACGGAAAACGATCTCGGAAAAAAAAAGCGGGCAAACAACTGTTTTACATGACTGCAGCAGCAAGGATGGTCTTAGCACATAGATGGAAAGGAAATATGATGCCATCAATAGAGGAATGGGAAATGAAACTACTTGACATAATTCAAATGCACAAATTAACATGTATATTGAAAGGGGAGAGTAAAGAAAATTTTATAAAACAGTGGGAAAAAACATTACAGTATTTTAAGAATTCATGGTATGATAATGAAATGGTTAATATAGATTTCTGAATAACAAATATTTAAGGATTGTGAGTTACATTAGAAGAAAAAGACCAAGATAGAAATAGAATAAATTATTATAAATTCCAATACCGAAGTTGGAAGTATGAAGGGAAAGCAATTCCAGTATTTGGGTATAAATAAGTTGTGAAGAGATGAAATAATATGGAAGATAAATGTGAAAACAACATGTTAAACTTATGTATGCTTTTGTATTGTATAATTGTATGTTCTGTTTTGCTTTCTGTTTTGTTGTTGTACTTATTTCTTTTTTTTTTTTGGTTTTTCTTTTTTTATTGTTCATTGTCTGTGTATTTTAAAGAATAAAGCTTTTTATTTTAAAAAAAGAAAAAGAAACCTCTAATGCCAAAACTTTACAACAGAAGATTTAGAATCTTGCTGGTGGCATATATGCATGTAACTCAAGGTTATGCACAGGTATGTCTTCTTTTGTATGTTGTACAGAGAACTAATCATTCTACAGCATCCAAAACATCCATCCAAGGTGGTTGCTGTTGCAGATGGAGAGCAACCTTGATTTTGTCCCCTCACAGCTGACATGGACAGCCCTGAGGATTCTTCTGTAACATTGAAACAGGCATGGTTCTTCCATCCTTATTTATTTATCTGAAGGATTTGCAGGTCTGTTACCATTTGTAAGCGAGGCTGTATTTGTTAGGAGCTCCTAGAGTCCACCAGCTTGGTGACCTGAGGCTCCAAATTTGTGGACAACAGTATTGTCTGATAATGCAGTTTCTAATAGCTTATCTATCTGGCATTATCAGATATGGTACTTATCTTATGCAGAGGCTTATCTAGGGTGGGGCAACTGGGGCACATGCTCTGGGCTCCAATGCCAGGAGGGCAAAAACAAAAACACACCTGAACCCTCTACCCTCCCACACAGGTCTGGTCCACCGCCACCCCCTTGCCCCTGCCGGGGTTGTTCCTGGCCCTGTTTGGTGGCAGCAGCAACAGCCCTCCCACCCAGACCTGGCCTGCAGCTGCCCCCTGCCCCTCACTGGGGTTGTTCCTAGGCTGGTGTGGAGGCTACGTCAGCAACTCTCCCACTTGGGTCTGGCCCCCCTGCTGCCCCCCACCCCTGCAAGGGGCATTCCTGGCCCAGTGTGGAGGCAGCAGGAGAAGCAGCACCTGGGGCACAACTTCCACACTTGTCCTAGTTGGTGTTGAACTTAGATACACCACTGATCTTATGAACAGCATAGTAGCTGCAAACTGTTTACTTTTTATCTCAGTAGGATCTGCTTTTATACTGTCTCAAGCCTTTCTTATCTGTTCATCTGTACCTATCAGGAGTAACTGTTCACTGGTCTTCTATTATCAACCAATTAGTGACAAGTTTTGCGGGCCTTTTGTCCTCAAGACTTGCAATAGCCTGTTAAGTCGATGTAACCCATCCCCCAACTAGATTTTTCTAGTCTTTTATATAAGGCCTCTACTCATCCAGTTATTGCACGAGGCCATTACTTAGCCAATCACATAAGACTTTAACTGGGCATCATTATTCTAGCTATCTGCAAGCTGGTCACTGAAATGTTAAGCTGCACTTGTTTTCTTTCTTGGCTCTGGTATTTACTTTATTTTATCCTATTTCTTATGTTTAGGTGGCTGAAAATCCAGAACTGGCTTTCCTGTATTTTGTTAACTCTGGGCACATCCTTAAAAAGATCAAAAAGTCTTACATTTTATTCAGAATTTTATTCTGAAGAGCCACACATGTTTTGTTCATCACAGAATATTTTCTGTCAGCTCTTGGTATGATCTGAGACTTTTTGTACCAGCTCCCCTGGTTAGTTTATTTTAACTTGGCATCAAATCAGAAAAAACAGGAACAAAATTTGGGACTTTTCAATCAGTCTGTATGTGCCTTCTATGAAGACACCAGTCACAGAGTACACTGATTGCTATCGTTTCTTCCAATATATAGGATTGGAGGCTTACATTCTGAAAAATATATCCAAATCCAATTACAAAAACATGCCTCTGAGTTCTACTGTTTGTATTTATTTTCACTGAAATTGCTCTGGTCAGTATTTCAGTAGCTTCCAATTTGAATTAGTGCACTTCATTCATTGATTAAGTTGTATGTGTCCATTTGTCCCCACTAGGAGTCCAAAAGCCAGGATTTGGACACACAACTATTAATTAAAAATGCATTGTCTAAAGGCTCCGGGATCAGACGGATTTCCAGCAATCTTTTATAAAATATTTCAAGACCAACTAACTTCCCATTTTCATGAATTGATGAATAAAATATTGGAAGGTAGTATTCCAAAATCTCCAAAATCTTGGGAAGAAGTGGATGTAGTACTGATCTATAAAGAAGGCAGAAACCCATTAGACGTTAAAAATTATAGACCAATACCATTATTAAATTCAGATTAAAAAATTTTTACAGCTATTTTGGCAAATAGATTGAAAAAAGTAATAAAAGACATAATTCAAGAGAACCAATATGGTTTTATTCCTGGGAGACATCTGAAAGATAATATAAGAAATGTAATTAATTTGATTGAATATCTTGATAGGAACCCAGGGAAGAGGTCAGCTTGGAGGACAGGGGAAGTTCCAGCAGACTGGAAGAGAGCAAATGTTGTCCCCATCTTCAAGAAGGGAAAAAAAGAGGACCCAAATAATTATCGCGCAGTCAGCCTGACATCAGTACCCAAAAAGATCCTGGAGCAGATCACTAAGCAGTCAATTTCTAATCACTTAGAAAGCAAGGCAGTAATCACGAGAAGTCAACATGGATTTCTCAAAAATAAGTCATGCCAGACTAATCTTATCTCTTTTTATGATAGAATTACCAGCTTGATAGAAGAAGGGAATGCTGTGGATGTAGCATACCTCGATTTCAGTAAGGCCTTTGACAAAGTTCCCCATGACATTCTTGCAATGAAGCTGGTAAAATGTGGGCTGGACAGGGCTACTGTTAGTTGGATTTGTAATTGGTTGACCGACCGAACCCAAAGAGTGATCACAAATGGCTGCTTTTCATCCTGGAGAGAAGTGACTAGCGGGGTGCCACAGGGTTCTGTCCTGGCCCAGTGCTGTTCAATATCTTCATCAACGACTTGGATGAAGGAATAGAGGGCGTGCTCATCAAATTTGCAGATGACACCAAATTGGGAGGGGTTGCTAATATGCCAGAGGACAAGACCAATATTCAAAATGACCTGGATAGATTGGAGAGCTGGGCCAAGGCTAACAAAATGAAATTCAACAGAGAGAAGTGTAAGGTCCTACACTTAGGTAGAAAAAATGGAATACAGAAAGATAGGATGGGGGACACGTGGCTGGATAGCAGTACATATGAAAGGGATCTAGGAGTCTTCATAGACCACAAGCTGAACATGAGTCAGCAGTGTGATGCGGCAGCCAAGAAAGCCAATGCAATTCTCGGCTGCATCAATAGGAGTATGGTGTCTAGATCGAGGGAGGTACTGGTCCCACTCTACTCTGCTTTGGTTAGACCTCATCTGGAATACTGTGTCCAGTTCTGGGCACCCCAATTCAAGAAGGACACGGTCAAGCTGGAGCAAGTCCAGAGGAGGGCGACCAAAATGGTGAGAGGCCTGGAAGCCATACCCTATGAGGACAGACTTAGAGAGCTGGGGATGTTTAGTCTTCAGAAGAGAAGGTTAAGAGGGGACGATAGCCATGTTTAAATATTTGAAGGGATGTCATCTAGAGGAGGGAGTGGGTTTGTTTTCTGCTGCTCCAGAGACCAGGACAAGGAGCAATGGATTCAAGCTGCAGGAAAGGAGATTCCACCTGAACCTCAGGAAGAACTTCCTGACAGTCAGGGCTGTCCGGCAGTGGAATATGCTGCCTCGGAGTGTAGTGGAGTCTCCTTCCTTGGAGGTTTTCAAGCAGAGGCTAGATGGCCATCTGTCGGGAATGCTTTGAGGGTGTTCCTGCATGGCAGGGGGTTGGACTGGATGGCCCATGTGATCTCTTCCAACTCTACATTTCTATGATTCTATGATTCTACGTTTCATATTTTTAGATATAGAAAAAGCTTTCGATACGGTAAAATGGGATTTCATGTTGGATATTATGAACAGGATGAATGTTGGTGGGAATTATCTTCAATGGATCAAGGCAATCTATTCTAAGTAGTCAGCATCTTTGAGAATACACGGTGAGAAAACCAGAAGAATAGATATTCAAAGAGGAACAAGACAAGGATGTCCTCTCTTGCCCTTATTATTTTTGTTGGTAATTGAAATATTAATATCAAATATAAGAGAAAATAATTAAATTAAGAGAATAAAAGTAAAAGGCAAAGAGTATAAGATATGGGCATTCGCTGACAATTTAGTAATTTCAGTAGAGGAACCATATGAAAGTATTAAGAATTTAGTGAAAATACTTAAAGATTTTGGAAATATGTCAGGATTACGAGTAAATGGAGAAAAAACAAATACGTTAACTAAAAATGTACCTATTGAAGAGGAATCAATATTAACTTGTATATCAGGATACAAAATTTCAAAGAAGGTAAAGTATTTAGGGATACACCTAACAAGGAAAAATTCAGACTTATATAAGAACAATTAAGAGAAGGTTTGGAAAGAAATATTAAGAGATTTTAAAACATGGAAGAATTTGAAATTATCATTTTTAGGAAGAATTTCAGTAGTTAAAATGTGTGTTTTACCAAAAATGCTTTTTTTTTATTTCAAATGATTCCGATAATTTATGGAAATGTAAGTTTCAAAAAGTGGCATAGAGATATTACTAAATTCATATGGGAAGGGAAAAAACCTAGAGTTAAGTTGAAAATTCTTCAAGATGATAAGGAAAGGGGTGGAATGGGATTGCCTAATCTAAAATTATATTTTTATGCTTCGTGCTTAGATTGGATTAAAAATTGGATTTGATTAAATAATACACATTTATTAAATTTAGGAGGTAATTGTATGTGGTCAGGCTGGCATTATTACTGGTATAATCAAAAAAGCAAATAGAGAAGTCAACAATCATTATGTTAGAAGAGCTTTATTAAATGTTTGGAATAAATATAAATTAAGGTGCTGCCCAAAAACACCATTATGGATATCACCGCATGAAGCCTTCTATAAGAAAGATAATATTTTATTGGATAGATGGATATTATATAAAGATTTAGTAGAATTTGATAAAGAACAGACTAAAATTAAATGCAAGAGGAAATTAATGAATCGGGGATAAACTGTCATTGGCTACTGTACAGGCAAATCAAAGAAAAATTAAAAATGGATTTAAAGGTAAATGGATGCTTAAAAGAAGATGGTCCTCTTATTTCAATATTCCTTTTGGAAAATACCAAAATCATATCTAAAATATATAAGTTATTATTATCATGGGAGACAGAATATGAACTGATTAAAGACTCAGTGATTAAATGGTCCCAAAATGTGGGGTATTCAATAAAGCTAGATCAATGGATTAAAAGCTGGACAAAATGAATGAAATATACAGCATGCCAAGACATTATAGAAAATTTATATAAAATGCAATACAGATGGTATTTAATCCTGGATAAATTATGTAAAATGTATAAGAAATATAGTAATAAATTTTGGAAATGTAACTCTGATATAGGTACCTTCTTTCACTTATGGTGGTCATGTAACAAAGTATATAAATTTTGGAAAGCTATTCACATACAAATTGAAAGAATATTGAGTTTTCAATTTAAAATGTCACCAGAGCTATATTTATTATTTATCATGGATGAGGATCTTGAAAAGAAAGCAGGTAAAGTAATATTTTATATCTCAGCAGCTGCAAGAATAGTGCTTGCACAGAAATGGAGGCAAAATATTCTCCCCAACAGAAATGATTGGACATTGAAACTATTGGATATAATTCATATGGATAGATTTACACTTCTCTTGAGAGGGGAGAAATATAACAAATTTATTGAAGACCGGGATAATATCATTAGATATTTTAAGGGCACATGGGGAAATTTGCAGGTGGTGAACTTTGAATTTTAGGTTTGCAAAGAATTGGCTTAAAATGATAAAAATAAAAGGGATAGAATAAGTAGAGTATACTATTTATAAATTAAGTTAATTATTATAGATAATAAATTGTATAGAATAATTTATAGCCAAGTTGGAATGAAAGGAAGTCAATGAAGGTTGAATGAGAATATGTAAGTTGAAGACAGGTAAGATAGTAAGGTAAGTTAAGTAAATCAATATACTGAGATTAGTAATATTTTAGAAATTAGTAAGTAATCTTTTTCCCCCTATTTTATGCATTGCTTCTATTCTTTCTTTAACTTCTCTTTTTTATTCGTTTGTTCTCCTTTGTGGTTTTCTGATCTTTTCTATAGTTTGTTTGGTTGTTCCTATGTCTTTTTTTCAACACTTTTAGGTACTTTATTTCTAATCTTTATTTAATTTTTTTCTTTTTATATTTGTTTGCTATATATATAATCCTAGGATTATATCTATCCTCTGTGATATAGCTTTTTTCACAAATGTCTATTAATATTTTCAGGTTGTTGTTGTTTTTTTTTTGTAGTAGATAGGTGCAAATGGAGAAGTCAAGACAATTGTGACGAGGCTATTTTCCTTATTGTGAGTAATTACTGTGAAAATATTTTTAATATTATGACTGTCTGTTATTTTTTATTTAATAAAATGTAATAAAAAAAATACCTTGTCTAGACGTGGGGCCTTTCCGCACTACACTGTGATAATGCTATTATTCCACTTTCAACATCCTGTGGAATTCTGGGGTTTGTAGTTTACTGAGGCCAAAGAGCTCTCTGGCTGAGAATTCTAAAGGCCCCTCCCTAAACTATAAACCCCAGAATTCTACAGGATGTTGAAAGTGGAATAATAGCATTATCACAGTGTAGTGCGGAAAGGCCCTTAGAAAAGCCCTACATTGGGTTCTTAGGTCAGTAGCTTTCTGTTCCCTAAAACATCAAGGCCAAAACTTAAGACCAGGGAACAGACCTCTCCTCTCTTTGCTTGTCTGAGTGTGGAAGAGAGAGAATCCAGACTTTCTGCACTACCTTCAAAACAAACATTATATGCAACAGGGATGGGCAAAGCGTAATTAGACCAAAACTAGACCATCTTTCTTCTGGCAGAAAAGGAAAGAAAATAAGAAATAAAGACAAAGAGGATAAATTGGTTCTAAGAGCAACAAATGATCTGCATTGTTTAGCATGAAAAATACCACATTTTCATGAATTTCACGCCCTTATCCTTTTGTTGTTGTTGTTGTTGACAGCAGTGGGCGTTTTTGGCAGTCAGTCTAACCCCTGATGATCCAAGGGCAAAAAACAGACACCCTGATCACTGACCACCCCAATACACAATATATAAGCAGACTTAATCCTGTGTAAGCTAATGCTACTTATGCATGTTGATTTTGGTGAAGCTGAAGAGGTGTGCAGATAGAGTCATTTTCTAGCTATTCTCACTAATTATCGCAGCTACCCTATGTGTGAAAATTCACCTACAAATTCCTCCCAGAGACAGGTGGATACCGATTTTCTTATCACATGGGTGCTAGATGCTACAGTAAATTTTCTGTTGCCAACTATGTTTTTAATGGACTTCTGTACTTGTTCAAGGAGAAGCGTGTCTCTGTGAAGTTATTTCTTCAACAGTATGACTGCAGAGGACAAAGCAAGGACTACCTATAGGTAACAACCTGCAGAAAACTTTCATTGCCCTCCCTATCTCAGAAAACACAGTGCATCTCCAAAAGTTTTCATGGTCCGAATTTCACAAAACTGCAGCATACCTACATACCCGTGGAATCTGAGCCAGGGAGCCTTGGCAGCAGTGGGGAATGAGGAAGGAATGTGCATCAAGGCTTTAAAGTCAACATCACAATAAAATAACTCCAGCATGATTCACCCTGAATTTTAACTCCTCATCTGGTGACTCAGGAAAGCAAAGCAATTCCTTGAGATTTCAGCTGGTGGTGTGATACTTTGTGGGACCCTTCTGCATGTGTGGGACCAAATATATGATGGTCATGGGGACCATTCCATGTAATCTTATCAGAGGTCCACTGGTAATAGTGTCGATTTCTACCATTGTATGGGTATATGTGTCTCTAAATTGCCTGTTGCCTTTGGGCGACACTATGGATTTCATGGGATAGTCACAGCAAGGAATAGTCGGAGGTAGTTTTGCCATTTCTTTTCTCTGAAATATAGCCTACACCATTACCTCAACACTAAGCTCAAGCCCATGTCTGTCACGTGGTGATTGCTATGAGGCCTACCTTAGCCGTAGCACTCATCTGTCTTCAAAACCAACACCAGGTATACACTTTCATTTAATATAGGCAGCATAAATGCACTAGGAAGTTCATGTGAGAGAGCATCTCTTTAAATCATAGCAACTCAGCTTTGTCTTATCCTTGTCTAATCTGATGAAATAGGTAGGCCCTCAGACCGCTTCCCCAGTCAGGCAAGAAGCTTGAGAGAAGCTTTCAGTGAGGAGAGCACTGGAATAGTTGATAGCACTTAATTGTAACCCCTCTTTACCTAGCCTGACCTCAATGGGACACAATTCTTCCATCTCTTTGCACATATCAGGTCCAGCTGGAGTTTCCTGCTTTCATGGCAGGCATGTTTACACAGCATAGTTCAATATAATTGCCATTTCTCTTTCTCTTGTTGGTATGTATTATTTGAAATAATACAAGTAAGGGATCTTGTCTTTCAGAAAACTTGAAATTTAATCCCTTGAAAATAATTGTTTTTCAGAAGGCATGTGGCTGGGTATGTAAGCTAAACGGAATGGAAGACCTTCAGCTTTACCTACAGGTCAGGCCTTTGCTGAAAGCAGAGAGAATGATTAACCTTTAAAGAAATTCAAGGTTTGATTAAGAAGCAAAGATTTACTGACACATGATGTATTGCCTAACCTGCATTCAGCTGGAAATTTGCTATTGGAGCAAGCAAAATGAAAGGTAATTATTTCAGAAAAAGAACATTTCTAGTTACTGTTAGAAGACCAGGAAAGTCTTAATATTGGTCATTAAAATCCTTTCAAAGGTATTCAGAATTGTACAAATATTTTTACTGAGGTTGTTTTATAACGTTAATTGTTTTGAGAATTTTTTAAAGCTGGGATCCTTTACTCCTGGAACTCAGTGGAGCTTATTCTTGAGCAAGTGTCACATTACCATGCACTTCAAAAGAAACATAATGAGGGTTGAAAGTAATACATTAAATGAAATAAGACAGCTGGCCTTGTGCAGTACTTTGAGTGCTGGACTATGCCTCTGGGACATGGTTCAGCTGTAGAAACCCACTGGCTGGTTTGGGACAAGTCACACACTCTTAGTCTTATAGGAAGGCAATGACAAATCTCCTCTGAATATGTCTTCCACAGAAAACTGTAGGGTAGAATTGCGGTAAGTTAGAAACAACTTGAAGGCCTATAGCGTCATCATCACCATCACCATACCGGGATCAATTATATATTTTCCTTTGTCAGGACATAATTTGGGTGCACCACAGAATTACTCCATTACAACTTTACCTTGTATCTCTCTATGGCTCGTTTCAACTAGTAAAGGCAATTGTGCGTGGAGGGTGGGGGAGGGACATTTGAAAGCTGTTCCCTTTTGATCTCCATTCCACAAGGTGGCACCAACACCTAATATATTCAAGCACAAAGACTGTTTACATTTCAAAACTGACCACCCGTAACAGATTAGGGGATTAATATTTTGCTCTAAAGGATCTGGCCTTTACTGTTGACATCAATTTATGTGCAAACACAGGCTTTTGCAGTTGTAAAAGTCATTCAGACTATAAATTGCACAATAGATGTCAACTTATGCTGAGTGTGCCTTCCTTGAGCACCTCATAAACAGCTGTGAGGAGTTCACTGTTCTTGCCAGAGCCATCAGAGCACTGAAATCTCTTTCTCCGCACCAGCAAAAGTGACTGTCACCAGCCATTCTTTTCTCTAGCCACCAGAGAGTGACGTTGCTTTATTAATCAGCGCCTCTTCTTTCCCTGGCAAGTGTCTTTTGTGGTGCTTCTGCGCACAGTGGCTTATCGTTGATCTCCATTGCAAATAAAGCACTGTGTCTATTTATGGCCAGGGCTTAAAGAACAGTAGAGCTCATGTACCATATTAGAACTTTTTGAAAAAGCGCCAAAGTACAGAGGTCAAGTTTCCTGTGCTATAAGCAACTTAGACGGGAACGCAACACCATCATAACCTCAGCCTAGTTTGCAAAATAATCTGGCAAGAGCTAGTAAAGTAGGTCACTGCCCACATGATCATTAAAGACTACAGTTAAATGTAAATATGTGTTTGAACATTTTTGAGAGAAAAAACATTTGGTGTTAATTTGTAGCAGCTTGGAACCGATTTTTCAACCCAAGAAATAAGAATCCAAGCTTTGATGATATCTCCCCCAAGTTCAGTTAAGATAATCAGTTCAAAAACTGATCTGTGTTGTTTTTAACTGTTGCTTTTTAAAAATGGTGCAATAATGTTAAAATCATAAATCGTGTTATGATCTTACAGAAGTCCTCCACAGCACAGATACTGGAGTAATCTGATCCTCAATATAGTTTAATCTCCCCTAGAACTTAAGAGCTGCTAAATACAGTAAGATCTTTTAAGGTTGCCATCCTAAACACTAAGAAATAAGTGGTCGCTTTTGCTGACTGGGCCTTATTTCCAAGTAAAAGTCTGTTAGACTGCACTGCAAAGGTACTTTAGAAATGTAACGTGTCAATTAGATAAACACATGTTTATCATTTGCAAGTTCAAACAGCAAAAACCAACGTACACTTATTCTCACTTCTGGGCTTGTTGCCTCATAATGTGCAAAACTACCCTACTTTGAAGGAGTTTAATAAACCACTAAACTTGGTGGGTATTTTTTATTCTATTTGAGAGCAGCACTTCTTGATAACAGAGTAGCTACCAGCTTCCACTTCTTACACAGCTTTGGTACAGGTAAACAAGAATGTTTTTTTGCATGGCCCCAAAGTACCTACTGTGGAATGCAAGGACTTACTGCTAAAAGAGTTAATACCTGGTATAAGACTCCAAAACAAAGTTATAAAAACAAAACATTATGTTCACTCTGAAGCAGAAGACTATTGCATAAAGCCTCCTGCAGCATATTTCATTTCTAATACTGGATGCCTGATTTTAAAGTAAAGTTGAATGTAAAAAGTTGATTACAAATCGAACAATCATTTACAGAACTACAGTGCATCAGTCATCTTTGGGTCAGAGACTTTGCAGGTCAAGTATCTCAAACCATCCTGGTCAAAACTTGCCCTCTGTCATGTCTAAACCAGAGATATAGATTACTAAAACACTCTTAAAATGAACTAGTACAAGATTTTAGTGGTCATATTCCAGTGCATACTATATGATGTAATATAAGAATGTTACATTCTATCGTAATGGTGAGGCAGTAAGAAACCAATGCAATTATTGTTCAGAACTGAGCATGTACAATTCAAATATTGACTACTTGCTTCTGTCAATATCCACGCCCTTGTCAGCTCCATATTCCTTTTGTTTTGTTAATGTACACCTAATAATAATTTCGAATGTTACTGTTACGCAGACTAGATCTGTCCAGTTTTCTCCTTCAAGGGAGAGCTGTTTGTTGATTTCTCCCTCTAGCTATCTATCCCAACGCCATGGCACCCCACTTTAGAAGAAATTGTCCTAAATAATATAAGTAAGCCTAACCACAACAGGAGAAAGGGGAGAAATGGAAGTCAGGAGAAAACATTTTGAAGTTCACAGCCCCTGATAACAAGCACAGTTAAATGCAGCATTAGGAATGATTTGGGAAGTCTGCTTTAGGTATTTCAATCGGCAAACTTTTCCCAGTTTGATATAAACTCCCATCATGAAATTGGACATGAATAACTCTTTTCTTCCGATCATGTTTGCCGACAAAGAAGTTATGTGAAAAAAAGAAGGCCATTTCTAATTTTCCACAAAACTGAAAGATGCACAAAAATAGACTGGGGAGTGAGATGTCATTTGATGAAATTTAAATACCTGATCTTTACTCATATTATTATTTAAATTACACTACTTCACCCCAATGATAGCAAGAACAAATAAACCATACTCCTGCTATAATGCAAATATTTTTCTGCTTTCCCATGCCAAAAGATGGAAGTTATCCATCTTCAGAATCAGTAGTCAAATTCTAAACTACAATAAAACTGGCTCAACGATGCCAAACAAAATATTTTCCACCAATATCAGAGTTCTGCTTCCCATCTTTTTGCTCCCATCCATTCCTAATAAAATCTCAGGGATTGCAATTCAGCAGTGTTTTTATAACATGCTAAGCTAATTTGTATGCTGTACACAAATTAATGGTGATAGAAAATCTGCAGTGTTTGTGTGTTTACACAGCCCTTTTGTCTGAAATACATTTATATAATAAACCAAGTCTTACAGGCAGATGAGAGTATTTATAAAATTATTGTTTAATAGATAAATAGAATAAATACTTTATGCATCATAATTCTGGACAACTACATTTAAAAGCAAGTAAATTGGCAAATCACAAAGTTGTTGCCTCTTGGCATTTTTTTCCACTTTTTGATAAAATCACACAGGCATGTTACAATGTTACTTATGAGACTTGATGTCATAATTAGGCTTAAATCCTTTTTACCTTCTGCACTGATTGTGACATATAGCATATAATGGTGCCAAGCAGATTTTCCTTCAGAATATTTCACACAACCCAACAGTTCAACAAGTTAAATGGGTTATATGGATTAAAACATCATGTGTGGAAGTGTGTGTGTGTGTGTGTGTGTGAGGGGAGAACAGAAAAAACAGATACTTCATATCTGGGGGAAAAATAAAGATATCTGAATTTTTTTATGGATGTTGGCAAATAAAAATAAAAATAAATTAACAAGTATGTTCTAAAAAAAAATTTGTACAAAAATACTGTCAAATTTCCTAAAAAGCTTTCAACACAGTAATTTCTCCCCCAATATACTAAAAAAGTAAGTAAGCACAACGCCAAAATAAAAATATGCTGAAGAAAGGACCAGAATCAAAAGAAAGTAAGAACCAGTTAAGTATTTTTCCCAACAACTAGAGACCATTCGATTCACACTATATTGTCTGTACAGATGGGGGGGGGGAGGGTCCAGGAACAGGCAGCAGAGTTTAAGTAACTATTATTTTTCCTAATTAGGAGGGGTTTGGCCCACATTTGTTAAGCTTTCAGGTTAGCAGACTAAAAAAAAATTAGCATCACAGCAATGCATAGTTAAAAACAAAGCAAGAGGGCAGTATTTGTGCAGGAATCTACCCTGAAGTTCATGCAACCAACTAATGTATTTTTGTCCTTTAACTCAGAATTTGACTGCAGTTCTAGTCCTCTGTAATGACAGCCTACAGAAAATCCACAAGATTTAAGCATTTTTGCCAATATATCTAATAATTGAAATCATTGGTAAGTTACCAGTGAAGAAAATTGACTACAGAAAAAAGGGGAGGGAAGAAAGACAGGGAGGAAAATTCTAAAGACTCAATCAGTTTAAAATTATTTCTAGAGAAGGAAGGGCAGAAATGGGTGTCCAAGCTTTAAAAAATAAAAATGTGGCAGCAAACTAAAAAGGGGGAAAAATTATACAAGCTTATAGTTTACTCTGCTTCCCAGATAGTCAAGCTCCTAAAAGCCTCTGAAATACTGTGTTAGAGAGGGAATGTTTTCATTCACACAGATAAAAAAGTCCTTCTTTGTGTGGCTGTTCTGTTTTTGTGAGAAGTCAGCAGCTCACTCTGCTGGACTGCTGTTTGCAAACAAAGTCTGTCATGAAATCAAACTCGTTCTGTCCCAACCAGAGCTCAGGCAGCTCCTTGATACGATCCAAGCCCATTTCAACAACTAAGGACATAAGGACTTCCTCGTCTATGAAATCAGTGTCTATGACATTGGGCGGCAGCATTGCTGCAGGGACGTGGGGCACCGAGGCGGGCGCAGCGCCGCTGCTGGTGCTGCTGCTGGTGCTGGTGCCGTGCTTCGGGTTGCAGTCCCTAAAATGCTGGGTCGCTCCGTTGAGCTGATGGCCGGCAGGGTGCAAGTCCGGCATGTAGTGGTTGTGAGGATAGGGGTGGTGGCTGAAGTACTGGTTGTTGAGCTTTTGCAGCTGCATACTGGCCGTCAAGGGCCCACCTTGGGGAGCAACCGTGGGAGCCATGAACTGAGAATTGCTGAACCTTGCTGTCGGCGGCAGGGTGCCCGGCGGGTGCCCACCATTCACATTCCCGGGCCCCATGGCGTGCCTGATCCCAGCGTTTGCACTCATATTCCCACCTCCATAGTGTATATGGTCGCTCATCAAGGCACTGAAGGCGTGTTGCTGCTGCTGATGGTGGTGGGTCGGGAACTGACCCATTCCCATTCGATGCGCTGGGTGGTGATGGATCCCATTGGTCCCGTCGGGGAAGCGCCCGTGATTCATGGCCATCATATGGTCTGCCATTGCCAGCCTTTTAAAAGTTAATGTTTACGGAGGAGGAGGAGGAGGGGAGGAGAGAGAGAGAGAGAGAAAGAATGAGCAGAGATAAACATTTCTGCCCGAGGGCGCCTGACGAGCCCCTAACTCTTCCGAGGGGGCAATCTGAAGTAGGACTGTGAGCGGGGTGTGTGTGTGCATGTGTGCGTGTGTGGTTGTGCCCCCCACCCCGGCCAGTTCTTTTCCTTTCCACTGAGACGCTTCTGACAAGGCAGGTTGCGGAGGTTTCCGTCCTCCGGTTGTGCAAGAAGGCGGGCGAGCCCCCTCGCGCAAAGGGGGAGGAAGCCGCCAGCCGCAACTCCTGCGCACACCCCTCGGAACTCAGCGACCGCGCCGCCCCCCAGCCCGTCCACACCTTTCCCTCTCAACCCCAATCCGTCTCCCTCCCCATGGCACGGCCAAAACAGTTCCCCCCCTTTTTTAAATATATTAAGGATGTCATCGCCTTACATAAGAACTACAGATGCCACCGAGCTGTCCGACCTTCCCTCTCTCCTTGTCAACAACTTTGGGAATTAGCGTCTGCCAAGGACTGCTCGCGAGAGAGCTGTAAGTGGATTAAGGGGTCTGGGTGAAAACCCTCCGGTGACCCTCGTTCCACCCCCTGCCCTCCAAATAGCCTCCCCGAGAACACGGCATGAAAAGGGACACGTTCGCACGACCTCTCTCTCTTTGACACACGCGCGCCCCGCTCCCGCACTCACCTCACGCCCTCTCGTTCTTCTTCTGCTCCAAACGGATCGGGGGGGGGGACCAGTCAGCAAAGCTCTCCCAGCATAGAGCAAACTCTTCGCCTTTGCCTCCTCTCCGCTTACAAGGACGGGCTGTGACCGTGATGAAAAATAAAAATTAGTATTACTGCTGCTCTTGTTCTTCTTGTTGTTGTTGTTGTCGCTGTCGTCGTCGTCGTCGTCGTCGTCGTCGCCGCCGCCGTACAGCCAGCCTCGAAGCCGCCGCCGCCGCTTTCGCTCCTGTGCGAGTTTCTCATCAGCCCCTGCCAACAATGAGCTGTGTTGCTTACCCTGCTTTGGCCACAGCTAATATAGGATTTCAAAAGGGAGGAGCGAAAGCCCGCACAGGCAACCAGAAGGAAAACCTGGAGCGAGCCAGGCAAAGCAGCCCGGGCGGAACTGGAAGGCGTCCAAGGGGCTCAGTTCCTGCCAGCTGCCAGGGAGGGAGCCCGGGACACGGGGGGGGGCTCCGCCGGGGCGCTCCCGGGGCTCGGGCACGGAGCGGGCCGAGGGAGGGGGCGGGAAGGGCGCCGGGGAGGGAAGAGCCTCTCCTCGGGAGCCCGCCACGGCTCGCCGGGACGGGTAGGCCTTCGGGGGGGCTGTTTTTACGCCCTCCCCTGCCCAAGGCGCGGTTAGGTCTTGTCAGGGGCTCCCTGAGCGGCTGCTTGTTTCAGGGTTATTCCATGTGGGCAACAAAAAGAGGAAAAAAACAGATTGTCACTGCGCCCGCCTTCTGAGGAAGGGAAGAGAAAAAGGCCGTTTCCGCACTAGCCTGTTATAGTGCTATTAGTCCACTTTCAACATCCTCAAAGGCCTCTCCCTAAACTGCAAACCCTAGGATTCCATTGGATGTTGAAAGTGGAATAATAGCACTGTAACAGGCTAGTGCGGAAATGGCCAAAGCGTGCGCGTGTGTGTTTCTGTAAAGCCGAGTCAGAAATTCATCGAAAGCAGAAGGAGGCGCGCCCTGGTCGCCGCCGCCGCCGCCTCCCCCGCCATGGCTGCGCCGCTGTGCCCGCGCGGGAGAGGGACTTTGGTCGAGCAGGGACGAGTTGCGTCGCCCGCCTCGCCTGAGCCGGCCGGGCGCACCGCGCGCGCACTCCTTCCCCCGGCCGCTCGGTCTCACATTCCCGGAGGAGTTCCTCCTCTAGGGCGAGCGCGCCCGCAGAAACACGCGCGCTCGCTCGCTCGCTCGCTCGCAGATCCAATCCACGCTTTCGAGGTGGCACGCTGCTCCGGCGTGGACATTTTGCGTTTACTTCCCTGGCTGAGCTTTGGCATTCACACGGAGGCGTCTCTGTGCTCTGCAAACAAACTCAGCCGGCCCTGGTCCAGAGACCCACGTTGGCCCCCTGCTTTCTTTCTCCCCACCTTTTAATAAACACAGGCACCCTAATGTGGACACTTGCCCTTCCTGGGGGTGGGTGGGTGAGGAGGGCAAAGGCGCCTCTGGCTGCAGCAGCAGCAGCCTCCCTTTATATTTCTGCAGAGAAGGCGGCAAAGAGATTTTGCAAGGAGCCAGCCACACGCACAGACCCCGCGGCAGGTTTATATTGCTGTAAAGAGAGAGGGAGAAAAGGCAAAGCGGTAATTGCTCTGTAAATAAAGCACGTCCCATCCCACTTGTTTTGTCGACGGCGAGCGCTCGCTCCCTCTTGCTGTGTTGCTGACAGGGTCAATGCAACTGATAATACCGGGAGAAATCATAAAGCGCGTTCCTGGCAGCTGCTCGGCGCGCCCATCCCCTCCTGCGTGAGAAGAAGACGACACGGGGGCAGCCGAGCATCGTCCCAACGCGCGCCGTCCTGAACTCGAGGCAGAAAAACTGGATCTAAAATGTGGCGTTACTGTGCCTCAGGAGAAGGAAAGGGGAACGTGGGAACAACTCATGATTGTCACGCGAACGGTGATCTCGGGAGGAGAAAGGGACGCCTTCAGTTCGAGGAGAGGGGGTGCTGGGCATCGTTCCTTCCGGCAAGAGGAGGGGCCAACAATATCCTGCAGGGTTTGAGAATGAATATTTGGGACTCTAATTCCCAGCATTGTGGCTGTAGTTTCACACAGTCACCCAAATTGTGGCAGGATTTGGGCAAAACCATTTGTAGGTCACAGTGCCATACAGTCATAGAACCGAAGAAGTGTGTGTATGTGTATGTGTATGTGTGGGCTTAAGAAGTCGTCTGGTCCACCTCCCTGCTCATTCTGGAAGTAGGATGTGGCAAGAAATCGCAATTTGCTCTGAGAAGTCTCTGGGCTGGAAAAAATGCTACTGCAGATTCTCAAAAATCAGGGGACAGAATACAAGCATAGGTCTGACAGTGAAGCAAAGTCTTTTAAAGCCATCTCAGCTCTCCATACCTTCTTATTCTCTGTCTAGCTGAAAGTTTTTTTTTAGCATCATTGACATTGGCAGAATGGTGGAGGGTGGGCAGAACACACGTTTTTAGTGTTAGGTTCCAGCAGCATGTCTGCAGTGAACAGCGCAATAAAGCTTAAACTGGGAAAGAAAGGGATTTTCCTCTTGGATCTTGATAGCAGGTAGGTGTGTCTGCCTACCACAAGCAGGGTAATCAGCAGCTAGAATCTAGAATCACTGACTGAGCATTTATGAACAGCAAAACAAGGAGAAAAGGGGAGAGCAGATCAGCTTGCTTCGCCCGTTATCCCAAGTGTGTTAAGCATGGATCTATAAATTTGACCTCTAAAATGGAAATCATAAAATCACTTTTGAAGAAGCCTTCAGCTGGGTCTCTAGAAGGTTAAAATGTTTTTGTTTACTTATGCAAGGCTTATCTAACCTGGTTGTTCAATTTCACATGTGCCCACTTGTAGAATAAAAAGTTCTCTGAAACTTGTTGGACTGCTCTTCTTTTTTTATGGTGTAGGAACCTATCCCTCTTCTTCCCATGTTGTTTCTGCCTCTGGTACCACATTTTCTGTTGAAGAAGGAATGTCAAGGAATGCTTTCACTTGATAAACTCCGCATACCTGTAGTGTGAAAACTCCAGAACTGGCTCTTTTCTATAAGCCTCATTAAAAAGCCATTTATTGCTCAACTATTTGTCCTGTGCACACCTTTGCTATCCTTCTGTTTGCACCTTCTTAACAGAAGATGTGGGTGTGCTTTCTCTCAGTTTGGTGTCCAACACAGGTCATAAGGTGTAAGCCTCCTGGCATCCTGTGCTGGGAGAAAGATGAGACACAAATAAATAAACAATTCATTGATAGTTGAAGTTTCCCAAACTAATGCCCTCCAGATATGCTGAGTGGTGCCTGGGTGCAGTGGCAGAGCTTGAAGTGTGGGAAGGGGGGGTGGAGCTACTGCATGAGGGGCATGGCCACTGTGTGTGTGAGGGCATGGCTGCACTGCATGGGGGTGTGGCCAGGGCACACAGGGGCATGGCTACAGGCTGGGATGCCCCTAAAACATTGCTGCCCAGGGTGAACAGCCTCCCGTCCTCCCATCCCTATGCAACTGGCTAAGTGCTCCCTTGTCAATGGTGTGTGAATAGGCTTTGTGTTTCAGCCAGCACTTTAATGGAGCTATCTAAGGTGCTGAATCTATTTTGGTGCTAGATTTTGGCACCTTAGGTAGCTCCTTTAAAGTTCTGGGTATACACCAGAGTCTGTTCACCTGATGTGGATCATCAGCCCTCAGTGAACCACAATTCCCATAATCACTATCCAGAATGGCCTAGCAGAAGGATCCCCTAAATATTTTCCTCCTTCTTCTCCATATGTTTGTAAGGTTAGGTGTCAAAAGTTCATCATCTTTTCTCCCTTGCATGACAGTCTTCATGTTCTATTTGACCTCAACTTACCATGAACTTATAAGGGTAATGATTGTATACTTTAGCTCTCTCTGTTTTTTGTGCCCTCTCCCAGCTAGCAAATTTGTTCTTTCCCTCCAAGATTACTTTTCTTTTGTCTCATTCTTTTAAAAAAAACTTGTTAAAAAATTCTGTACAGTATCTAGGCTAGTTTGGGCAGTTAACAATGATGATGACACACCATAGTAATTACCTAGTCTGTTACTTGAACTGGGTCAAGTACTATTCAGAAAGTAAGCTTAGTTTTCTACGTCTGCTACTTGAATACCTAGTACGTTCAAAACCTGAGTTATTGGTTCTTCCATTGGCCCTTTTGGCAGAGCTTGAAAAAATTTAACCTTTAGTGGCTCCTCAAACCTCCCAGCAATCATGACTATAGAATAGTCCCAAAATCTCAACCTGGGCAATCGTGCCTATGTAAAATAGGAGGATGTGCTAGGCATAAATGTTGGTAACAGACTGGCTAGAATGTGCGACACTTAAACAATGCATCTTATGGGCAAGGTCAAGAGAGCAAGAACACTCACTTTGTTTTCGAAATGCAAAATAAGAAGATTCTGGTGGAGGGAACAAATCCTGGGAAATTACTTTTTAAACAGACTAGTTACTGTTACTAGTCCAAAGCTATAGAATCATAGAATCATAGAGTTGGAAGAGACCCCAGAGGCCATCGAGCCCAACCCCCTGCTATGCAGGAACACCCATCAAAGCATTCCCAACAGATGGCCATCCAGCCTCTGCTTAAAAACCTCCAAAGGACTCCACCACATCTGAGGCAGCATATTCCACTGCTGGACAGCTCTGACCGTCAGGAAGTTCTTCCTGAGGTTCAAGTGGAATCTCCTTTCCAAATACATACTTGCTACATTCTTTTGTCTTCTCCATCCAGTTGCACTTTTCAGACACCCACAATGCTGAAGAGGAATTCAAACATTATACTGAACCAAAGAAAACTGAAGATCACCCTGACCCCAACTGTCATAAGACTATCCATGACAGTTCATAGAATCATAGATTGAGTCCAACCTCATTCTGCCAGGCAGGAATACACTATCAAAGCATCCCTGACAGACAGACATCCAGCCTCTGGTTAAAAACCTCCAAAGAAGGAATTCCACCACAATAGTTCAACGGCTTCCTCTTCCCTCCCAGAAAAGTGCACTGCAGTAAGGCTCAGTTGCTCTGTGGCTTTGTGGCAACAGACACAAATAGAAATGGGACAAAGGCCCTTTCTTCACTACACTGTTATAGTGCTGTTATTCCACTTTCAACATCATGTGGAACTCTAGAGATTGCAGTTTACTGAGGCCAAAGAACTCCTCCCTAAACTGCAAACCCCAGGATTCCACAGGATGTTGAAAGTGGAACAATAGCACTGTAACAGTGTGGGGCGGAAAGCCCCCAGTCTCCTGCCATGACCTGAGTGACTGAAGACAGCTGAGCAAATGCAATCCATGTCTTCCCCAAATAAGAAAAAAAATCAACCCTAAAGCTCTCAAATTAGTTGCGGAAACTTCAAGAAATTCCAGGTACTGTATGGTATATTTCAGATGAAGACAACGGCAAACTGCTTTTGAGTATCTCTCATTTAAGAAAACCCTCTGAAATTCATGGAGTCACCATAAGTTGACAGATGACGTTTGAAGGCACATAACCCTCTCCTTTGGTTACATATTCAAAAAGCAAACCTTTTAGCACTTTTAAGTTTCTTTTTAATTATTTGATCTGAATTTTGCAAGCTGTTTGATTGTATCGCAAAACATAGAGTCAACATACTAAAGAGTCATCTTCTGATTCAGCTCATTGTTGCCTCAATAACCACAACCTAACACCTCAAGACGTAGTGCAAGCTGGTACTTGAACCATATAACAATATTCTTCAGACTTCTTTAATTTTAGGCAATACTGTTGTTGCGTGCCTTCAAGTTGTTACCAACTTATGGTGAGCCTATCACAGGATTTCTTGGGGCTGAGAATGTGTGATGCACCCAAAGTTTCTATGTTTGAGTGGGGAACTGAACCCTGGTCTCCAGAGTCACAATCCAATGCTCAAACCACTACACCATGCTGGCTCTCTTGGAGGTATTACGTCCCTATAATGATAAAAGTAACTAATGTTATACTGCAGGGTAAATTAAATTGTTCCTTAGTAAGTTAAAGTTGTGATATAATACAGTTATTTTTTGTTGTTGTGTGCTTTCAAGTAATTTTTGATTTAGGATGACCCTAAGGTGAACCTTTCAGAGGGTTTTAGGGTTGAGAGAGTGGGACACACCCAAGATCACCCAGCATTTCTCCATGGTCGAGTGAAGAATCAAACCCTGGCCTCCAGGACTGTGATCCAATGCTCAAACCACTATACCATGCTGGCTCTTGTAATATAGTTATAGTTCAATTCAAAGCTGGGGAACATGGGACGCTCCAGATATTGGACTGGAAGTCTTAGCAACCCTACCAAGCTTGGCCAAAAATGAATGCTAGTAGTTGCAGTGTGACAATATCTGAAGGACTGCATAATTTTCAGCCCTACTTTAGTGATCTAAAAATGTGAAGTAATTGCAAGTAACTCATCCTGTTCCACTAAATGGATTTTGAAAAGCAGAGAAAGACAATGCTCACAAAGATAATCACTTCATTGGCCAAAGTAAAGAAGCTGACCAGTGTTTGCCACTCTCCTGGTAACAGAACATAAATGACATTGGCCAGTATCCAACTGTTAATCCAAACTAAAGTGGACTCACTGAATTCATAGAAGATACGCAAATGTAGACTTGCCAACTTTCTGCTGAATTGTTGGATATACCCTGGTTGATACTATCAAGGTCATCATTTGCTGGCTAAAATCAGTGCTACAATTTAGAATGATTTACCTTGGCCTACTGCCCAGGTTATAGACAGATAGCTACTAACATCTCTGATATCAGATGCACACTTTTTTCTTATGCTTCATGAGGAGAAAAATGATGCCTATGAAGCAACCATAACTGCAAATGAAAGCAAGTGGATAGTTACTGATGTCACTTATACTAGTTGATATGTTGCTTATGGCATATTTGCTTATGCTAGTTGTAAAATGGGGAAAATTGCCATCTGGATTTAATCTGGATGCCAATGGCCACTTCTGCACTATGCTGTTATAGTGCTATTATTCCACTTCCAACATCCTATGGAATCCTGGGGTTTGCAGTTTAGGGAGGGGCATCTAGAAGTCTCAACCAGAGAGCTCTTTGGCCTCAGTAAACTACAAACCCCAGAATTCCACAGGATGTTGAAAGTGGAATAATAGCACTATAACAATGTAGGGTGGAAATGGCCAATATCTCACATACCTTAAATGCACGGTAAAAATGATTGTGTGTTTACCTCTTCCAGTTATACTTGCTGGAGGTTTTAGTAGTTACAGAACCGGAACATAGCTTTCAAAAAGTAACTTATGATTTGGTCCTTCTAAAAAACTAACTCTTCGCTTCTTACTAACAGAGGAGTACATTGCCTTGCTCATTTGTGATGTTAGGGGGTGGCGGAATTCTCCTCCAAGGACACTTAGACTGGCTTCCTCCTTGTTGTCCTTCTGTTGGCAGCTATGGACTTTTTATTGTTGTTGTTCAATAAGCTTTGCAAACTGTTTCTAAAGAAAGGATTTCTAGTAGCTTGGATTCTGCTTCTGTTTCTTACTTTCTAACAGATGCATTCTAAATTCTTAATTCCATAGATTAATTATATTTTAGCAATAAATTTTGCATGGTTTTGCCAATGAGTTTAGTTATGGTTATGTTTCCAAAACCGTTATCGGCTTTAGTTTTTGTTAGTGGCTTTGAATCTCACTTTTAGAAAAAAGGCAGAATGGTGGTGGAGGTGGGGGTGATGATGATTATATTATTTTTTCTTTTATTTCTTTCCTTCTCCCTTTCTCTTAATATTGAGATGCAAGGTGGCTTGCAACATAATTAAAAACACCAAACAGCTAAATGCACAGTGATTTATAATACTAAAATACAATAAAAAGTATAATATATAACAAGTTATCACATAAAAACAGCACCCAAATTCAAAAAACCAAAACAATTTAAAATTTAAAACAATTCAAAAACAAGCCAAAGTAGATTTTGTTACTTTTAAAAATATATTACTATATTTAAAAAATGGCTAAAAATATCTGTCAAACGACCACAGAAGCAATATTTTAGGAGTAAGCCTCACTCATTTTTATGGAGGAGGGGAGAAGTAATGATGTATGGTAATGTGGTGGGGGGAGATAGTACTAACATTATTACTTGTAATGCACTACTTAAAAGCTCAGCCTACCTAGCAGCATACATCCGCTCGGTGTGGAGGGAATGTCATGATAATCAATTATGATTTCATCTTTTGGGTAGCCTGTCAAGTGGTCAACCCGTTTCATGTGAAGGTAGCTGGTGATGGTTGTACAAGAAGGGTGGGGATTCTGTTAGTATATTACTCAGCAAAGGGCTTAAAAATTTCCTTCTGAGCTTACAAAGTTACTTCAAGTGTAGTCTTGGAGACCCCAGCCTTGTGGTCTTAGGAGATTTTGACATTTATTCAAGAGATGCCCTTGGCTAACATGGCTCAAGATTTCATGGCATCTGTGACACCCATGGCTGATTTTGTTCCATAGGCATGGACATCCTTAATGTGGTAATTTGTGCTAGGAAGACTGATAGTGATCTGGAGGTAATGCAGGGGTGGGGAAGTGTTTTTTTTTTGGCCTCGGGGCTGAGTTCCAACTTGTGAGGGGTTTTGGATATGCACTCCAGCAGCGGGCAGGGTCAAAGACAGATTATATGGGACTAAACCAAAATGTACAAGAAGCTGTAATTCTTACCAATTCAAACAGTACAAAACACAGCATAGTTCTAAGCGTGTATATTTAGGTGTAAGTCCTAGTGCAATAGCCTTCTCCTACCCATAAAGCTCAGCTTAGTCCTGTGCTGAGTATCTAAAACTGAAATATCTGAAATATGATTGGGGATGACAGCGTCCACTTATGGCCTGAAAGTTCTCCTTCCTTGCAGTAAGGGGATAGTATAATTCTCTTGTCATGAGCAGATCACTACCTGGTTAGTTAGACATAACAATTAATCAACTCTGCAAACTGGAGGAATGTAGTAAGATGTTTCACCTTCAGAAACTGGTGTATTCAAAGAGGTTTTCTTTAAGGTCTAAAGGAATTTTTCTACTGCTATGGTTGTCAGTTCTGTCAATGCCCTGGTTCATTTTTGGAATTTTAAGACAGACTGGATACTTAACATCATAACTTTCTGACACCTTTCCCCTCCAAGTAGAGTTATGGTTTACCACAGAGCTGGGACTGATGAACAACCTGGGATGTTGGTGGAAGAAAATTCATGAGACATTTAATCATATATAAGCTAGAACCATTTTGATGACTGCACAGAAATGTTAATTTCTACTGCCATTATGTATCCTTAATGCAAGACAGTGAAGTTGTTCTGACTAGCAAGTAGTAAAGAATCAAATCCTCATATAGTATGAAATACACTGTTAGTACTATTGTTATTAAAATATTCGTCAGAAGTGTACTTATAAAAACAAGCTCTTTGTTTCATAAAATGTGGGTGAAATGAATATAGTA
Source organism: Iguana delicatissima (assembly GCA_948472985.1). Taxonomy (NCBI): domain Eukaryota; kingdom Metazoa; phylum Chordata; class Lepidosauria; order Squamata; family Iguanidae; genus Iguana; species Iguana delicatissima. Next base: position 681,732 of record CAOKZL010001129.1, on the reverse strand, counting down.
TTTATGTGAAATGTGTAAATGCACTGATTCTCCTGGATCTCTCAGGGCCAATGCAAAATTTATTTTAAAGGCATAAAGATTATACTTTTCCCCATTCTCCCAGTAAGGAGAGGGTCCTCTTCTGGACTTACCCTAGTAGCTGCAATGAGAGGGCTTTAGATTTTTTCTCCCATGCTGGGTTTGCAGTCTGTCTCTGAAGTCCTGTATCTGGAATTTATACTGGGAAGTTAATAGATAACATTGCAATTTCTTTTTCATTTTCTTTTCTTTTCTTTTCTTTGATTTGGTTATTTCATTTTTTTGGAAGAGTTTTTATTATATTTTTCATGCTGTACTGTGTTTTTACACTGTACTGTGTACTGTGTTTCATTGTACTGTATTTAACTCTGTTTAACTTCAGTGCTCTGGCTGAAGGGCAGTTTTAAATGTTATAATAAATAAACACATATTTTAATAATGCATACCTGGGTTCTCCACTCTGATTTGGGAGAAGAAAAAAATGAGCCAGTGTGGTTTAATAATTTGAGTGCTGGAGTAGGACTCCAGGAGACCAAAGCTCAGTTCCTTGCTTGTCCATGGAAACCCACTAGGTGACCTTGGGCAAATCACTCTCTCCTTGTCTTAGACTTAGAGGAAGGCAATGGCAAATCTCCTCTGAATAAATCTTGCCAACAAAGCCCTGGAACAGAGTTTCCATAAGCTGGAGATGAACTGAAGGCATTTAAAAAACAGCAAGTGAGAAGAAAGGATCAAGGCCCCTTGTGCTTCTCTATAATCTGTTCCCAATACAAATTGGGAGCCCTCCATTTATTCAAGAGTGAAAAAGGGGTGAGAGGAAGTATGTTGGTTCTAGCTACGTCTTTGATGACACTAAATTAGGAGAGGTAGCTAATACTCCAGAGGACAGGATCAGAATTCAAAATGATCTTAGCAGATTAGAGAGCAGGGCTAAAACAAACAACATGAATTTCAACAGGGAGAAATGTAAGGTACTACATTTGGGGAGAAAAAAAAATGAAATTCACAGATATTAAGATGGGTAATACCTTGCTTGACCATGGTACATGTGAAAGAGATTTAGGCGTCTTAGACCCTTTCCGCATGACAACTGTGTCCTGGCATGGGAACATGAGAGGTGCGGGACTGTGACAATGCTGCTGCATGACATCGTCGCGATCTTGCCCTTCTCCTGTCACCAGCCAGTGTGGTTGCAGGGTAAATCATTGACAGAGTTTCTCTGTCAATGACCCCCCTGATCGCACAACTATCCCATACCTACCTGCCATGTAGAAGGGCTGGAAGCACGACGAAGGCATTTCCTGCCCTAGCACAGCATGGGAAAGAGTCCAGCTGTGCTGCTGAAGGAAGAGGCATGTCCTCTGCACCCCCTTCCACAGGGAGCCAGTCAGGTGTGGAGGAGAGCACTCCCGTCTCATTCCCTTCCCACCAAAGGCGCTGCCTGGATTGCGACTGGAAGACAATGGCCTCAGGTAAGGTGTGGAAAGGGCTTTAGTGGACCAGAAACTGAACATGAGTCAGCAATGTGATGAGGCAGCTAAAAAGCCAATGTGATTCTAGGCTGCATCTACAGAGGTATAGTGTCTACGTCAAGGGAAGTTGTTACCCCGCCTAGCCCATCTATATACTATGTCCTGAGGATCATAATTATTTTATGTCAAACATAGTGAGCCATAGAGATCTACTGGAAGGACATGTAGGCAGTAGAGCTATAGATATAGATCAAAGGGTAGCCCTGTTTTCTGTCACACATCCCAGGTGAATCTTGCAAATGGTTCACACAGACTATTTGAATGGATTTTCAGCAATAATAGCACTATCAGAAGACAAGAGGTCTCTGGGATCAAATTAACATTTCAAACAGCCAGGCATGCATCCCTGGAGGCATGCATCCCTGGATGAGAAACTCATCTTGCAGGAAACTACAAGGATGCCTGGCTGTATTTTCTTTGAACTACGAAGCTGAGATCCATCTTCATAAAAATCTGATTCATCTGATTCCCAGGACATGTTTTAGCTCTGTTCAGCCTATAACTAGGACCTCTTTTCTCCTCCATTTGGAGGAGTTCTCCCAGACTTGCAAACAATGCTGCTGCCAGTGGAAAAGCTCCCCTCAGCTCCACCACTGGAGGCTAAGTTGGGCTTTTTGCTTGTCTTTTCCCAGTCAAAGACTTCTGGATTGGTACAGTATTACCCCCAAACCCTCATCTCTCTCTCTCTCTTAATTTTCATCTCTTTCTAAATTTCTATAGTCTTGTATGCTTGTGGGAGTGAGTGCAGTTGAGTGATTGTATGGATTTTAACATCTATTTCAATAAAATACTTAAATTTGAACAGTTAGCCTGATTCTCTGTGATCCAACTCTGTAAAGCTGGGCTCAAGATCCCTAATTACCCTGCCCTCTTTGCATTGCTACAGCAGTGTTCATAGCTAATTTTCCCCACAAATGATAATTTTGACAGGCATTGGGAATCCCCCTAAGGGACCCCCAGTAAGCAGGGTAACAAAGTGATAGTATCACTCTATTTTGCTTTGGTCAGACTCAGCCTGGAATACTGTGTCAATTTCTGGGCACCACGGTTCAGGAAGGATATTAACAAGCTGGAACGTGTCCCAAAGAGGGTGATCAAAATGGTAGAAGGCCTGAAAACCATGCCCTATGAGGAGCAGCTTAGGGAGCTGAGTATGTTTAAGCTGGAGAAGAGAAGGATAAAGATCAGATTATTATAAATTGGAAGTAAGAAAAGTATGACTGAGAATGCTGAAGTGTTGATGAAAGAGATAGGAGATGCAATTGGCGGCAAATATTGGTAATTCATCTGGGAAGAGCTTGACTACTTTGGCTATAACCAGAGCTGAACTAAAGTTGAATGTATTAGTTAAAATACACATCTGAACAAACATTAATGAACTGGAACTAGGATACATCTGAAATGCGTGTGTGTTAACCATAGCATGCTGCTGAATTTAAATCACAAATGAAATGTTCCTATTTACACCACATGTTTTTCATATCCATCAGTCCCCTCCCCCAAATAATATGTTGGGTTTAAAGTTAAAAGGACAGTTTTCATCTGGAGGTTAGCTGCTACCCTAGCCCAGAGTTTGCCACCTGTTCATTTAGAGATAGGCAAAAATTGTTTTTCAGAGCACTGAAGGCAGTTGGAAAGAGAGTCCACCAGTTACAGTTTGTAGCTTCAGCTTATTTTTAAAGAAGTGAACATAGCTAACAATTACCAGTAACACATCTCAAGAAATTCTAACAAAAGTAAAAGAGGAATCAAGTAAGGACACAGGTCACCGAGGACATATTTCCTGCATAGCAGAATATTTAAAATGATAAACGCTGAAATACAGTAATAAGAAGCAGACAATAGGATAGTTCTCAATGTCCATTTTTATTTCTCATTGATGAATCTGCCTGCCTGTCTTTCTAGGAATTCTAGGCACTTAACCACCCCTAAACATGTTTACAGGATTGTTACTCATAGAAAACTAAAGCTAGGTTAAAAATACCAACATTTAGAACATGGAGATGCATTTTACTATATTTGTTTTTTCACTTCTGGAGATTTAGGTTAAGAGAAAAGTGGTGGGGCAGCGAAACCATGTATTCAGGAGTTACTGTTTTTGTAAGCTCTGGCCATACAGAGTTAAGCCAGTGATGTATAGCTGCTGTCATTACTTTTTAGCATTTTTTTTCCCTCTAGTGTTTGAATAAAAGAAGAAACTGATGTTTTTATCTGCTTCAGTAAGCACTTTTGCTTACTAACAGCAGACAGAAGTTGGTGATTTCAATCAGTTTGGATCACTGTCAAATTATATAAGGTGAATTTTTACGCCATTTATTATCAAGTCCCAATTTATTATGTGTGTGCCATGTCACAGGAAATTCCACCATGCATGGAAAAAGTACAAAGATGCTCACTCTGTTCTCAACACTTTGAATGGCAATACATATTATTTAGAGTGATAGGACAAACACTTTAACTTTCATGACAATGGTTCACACAAAGTACATCTCATAACATCATCATCATCATCATCATTTATATCCCGCCTCTCCCAATGGATTGAGGCAGTACTACAGCAGTATATAAATACATTAAAAGCAATGAAAACATAACCCATCCTCCCCACCCACCAACCCATCTAAACCCCCTAAAACACATTAACTATTAAAAACAACATTGGGTGCAGTTGTACAGTAAGCTGGACAGTAATGGCATTGGGTGCAGTTGTACAGTAAGATATCTTGGATGTTCATTTTCGTGACCACGTAGATTGGCTAGCTGTTCATTTAAACCATGGTGGTGACCCAAAGCCTTTAATTAGAAAGGCATTCAATAGGTACCTACAATAGGTTACTGTAGAAAAGGAAATATGCTAACTTTTCAGCATAGTCTTTCTCTGTGTGGCAAATGATAAAAAGGCAGCATTCAACAGCCTTGGCAAGTGATTGATAATGCTCTACTGAACATCTAGAACATCTGATACTTGGATTCCATTCTGTTAGAAGGAGTCAGGATACGCAAATGTGCTGAGATTCCAATGAAAAATGTGGTAGTACTCCTGGTCATTAAAAGTGTCTGAGATGTGAAGTATGCTCTTTGACTCTAGTGGTCTTTCAGAAACTCACAAATTGAAAAGAGTCTAAATTAAAGACCCTTATGAATTTCAATAGCTGATATCAGGTATGTCTGATCTAATGCCAGTACAATACATTTTATCTAGGTGAAACTATGAAACTTTGAATATTAAGTTTTTGGAATACACAACAAGAATTGAAACAAAGACACTGGAGATCTGCAGCTCAGCGCAATACCATGTAAATATATACTGGAAGCACATATGATCCAGTTGTTTGTTTGTAGACAATCTACAAAATGCCACATGGATGGTTTTTTTTTTTTAGTGGTATCATTACACATTTTTATTTGCTATAATATTGGGCAGTTTGCATTTTAATTTTTTTAATTGGGGATGCTAATCTATTAACAACAACAACAACAGAAGTAACATTAATATGTGCTTCTGCCACCGGCGGTGTACCATAGGGAATAAAATACCTTTTTATGGCAATGGTTTGATCGTGCTTCTTCACTCTTTGTCTCCGTGCTTATCAATTAGGCAACCTGTAGCATATTCCCATTTACACAATTATGTTGTTCAGATTCACCTTTGCTGCTTAGATGTTATGGAAACTCTCTAGGCAAAGTGAAAAATATCTCTTCTGTATACTAGTAACCAGTGAATACTTTGCATAACTGATAAGATGTGGACTGCATTCTGTAGTCCACAAAAGTTTATCCTGTAGTAAATTTATTTGTCTCTAAGGTACCACAAAACTGGAGCCCTTTCAGCCATTCCTTATCTGGTTTCAATCCACACACGAAGAGAAGAGCATTTAGCCTGTCTCTTCTCCTTTGTCTTTTTCTTTTTTTGAGGAAAGCAACAAGATTGAAGAGGAAACTCTCATGCTAAAATGCAGCTACTCTTCAGCAAAGATGCTGGAAAAGAATTATTCTGGCTCATATGGAAATTCTTCATGTAAATTTTTCACACTAGTTGTTTTCTACATGAGAAAAGAGAAAAGTGAAAAACAGGATAGGTCTTCAATTGTTTGCTAATTGAAACAGGGAAAGTAACACATGAACAGGGCTTTTGTTTTTGCTCCAAGAGATGAACAAAGCACCCCCAATGAAATCTGTTTATACTGTACCTTTGCTCTCATTTTAGCAACCAGTAATTGAAAAGATAAATTGTTTTCAGAGCAATACCACTTTATACTGTAAGAGAGGCCTCTTGAAGAACAAAAATAACCACCCAAATACCCCGTCTTTTAAATGCAAAATACTGTAGAATATTAGACACTGTGGAAGAATTCTAGCAGCCTTTTCTGACATGCTATTTTCCTACATGGAGGAATTTTGTATGGTAAGTCATTCAAATGGGTAAGCTCCCAGCTGTGGTCTGAGGTTCATGAGCTGAGAAACACATATATCTCCTCAAGGCAATCTGTGAGGACTAAGCCTTTCTGCACTTTATTCATGCCTTCATCTTGGTCTATATAATCAAATGCTTCCAAACACCTTTCACAACTGACATGAAAGTAAGAGTAGTTGAGTACTAGTTATGCAGGGCATTCCTTAGGTTTTAGGTTCAATCTATAGAAAGTCCTGTTTATTTCATCTGAACCTACCTCAGTCTTAAGATCCTTGGAGGAGGGCTTCTTTTGGTTCCACCAAGGTCAGGGGCGTATCTAGTGAGGATCCATCCAGAAAAGCTTTCTTGGTGGCTGCTTTTAGGTTGTGGAATTCTCTTCCATGAGAAGCTAGGTTGGCCCCTTCTCTTCTTTCCTTTTGTCAGCAGGTAATATTCCTTGCCTAAGAAAACTTTCTGAAATACATGGGCATAAGTCAACAAGAGACTTGAAGGCACTTACACACATAAAGACCTTTTTATTAAAATTGGTAGGCGATGATGACTCAGTTGTGCAGAAACGTCTTTTGGGAGGCAGCTGTTGTGGTGTATTCTTATCTTTTTTGTAATGTTTTAAAATAATTTTATACCTTTTATGTTATTAGCGTTTTAATACCACCTGTAACTGTGCTTCATTTTTTAAATTTTTGTCATATTTTAGCCTTCTTGTAAGATTCCTTGGGTCCCATGTCAGAAGAAAGGTGGGATACCAAATAAGTAGATAAATAAATAAATTGCATATATTGCTATAGTTTCATTATAAAATTACAAATACAAAATATCCTTGAACCCAATAGAACTCAGGTGAATTTAATTTATCAGAGTGCACCTTGTATATTAAATGTTTTGATATTTTGGGGATAGAATATGCTACATGAATTCACATTATTTTTCTTCACAAACATTTGATTTTCAAGAGTGTACATCTCAAACTAATGAAATGAGTTAAATGTTAATAATAGTAATAGTGTTGCAGGAGCCCAGAGAATACAGAGACCACAGAGCAAGAAAAAGAGTAATTTATTACGCGCGGGCTTTTGGCTGGATGTCTCCAAAAGACCAAAAGCCCTGAATTCAAGTTGCACAGCTCTTTTATAGACAAAGTTCACAGCATACACAAAGATCACAGCAAAGATCGCAGGCATGTCTCGGTCCGCCCCTCCGGGGTCACAAATACCACATGCTGTTACTAGCTAATTACCCCCGCGCTCAGACCCCGGAAAGTGCTTATCTACAATCTGCAATTACCGCAGCCAGTCAATAAACGACACCCTGGCTACGTGATCAACATCCTAGCTACCTGATACCCTTCTTAAATCTTTCTCCGTTCCTCTGACCTAAGCCCCCAGCTTCTACTTTATTTCTACTTTATTATTTCTAATTCATACCTATATCATTTCCCCCCTTAAATGCATAATTTCTAAACAATTATAGCATTTCGTGACATTATATCATAAAACAGCGTCAGGCTGAGCCATCAAAGCGTACAGAGCTGCTGTCTTACTGGAAGTAATTTGAAGCATATTACTTATACATTGCATAAAACACGGAAAGCATATACACAGAAACAGGAATATTAGCACTACTGGCAACAAAATTACAAACAATGCTTTTAGCCAATTCAGGTTTGGTAACCAAGATGTGAGCCACTTCCACCAGCTATCATCCCCTTCATTTATATCCTTTACTACTTCGTGCAGTTTGTTAATTTGTGCTTCTATCGCGTTGCTGTTATCAGACAAGTTGAGACAGCACAATTTCTGATGCTTTTCGCATCCTACGTGATGGAGAAGGAAGAGATAGTCAACGCCTGCCCGATTTTCCAATACAGCATTCCTTAGTTCCCGCTGTTCTTTGTTAAGCAAGGATAATGCTTTGGAAGTAGCGTTTATACTTTTGACTAGCGTGCAGGCTAATCTATTTATTTCTAGTCCGTCCTCCAGAGCCAATCCTGTTATTCCAACCAGGGAGAATGCTAACACTATTTTCTCCTGGTCCGACCATAAGTGTGATCGGCTGTCACAGTTTTCATCTAGAGGGGCGGCTCTAGCTCTACGGTCTCGCTTCTGAGGCCATGGAGGAAGGACTGTTACCAGACGGCTAAGGCAGCAAGGTTGAGTGTCAGACAGATAGGCTGGTATGTATGACCAGGTTCGAGACCCACAGGTCCAGAACCAGCCATGAGGTAAAAGAACATGACCTTGGTAATAAGATATATTTTGGATCTCCTTGCAAGGAATCGGAGGTCCTGGAGCAACCTTGCATTGGCTATTCTTACTCCGGCAATTGATCATGCGCGCGCAGGTAGCATTGGCTCCTGCTACTATAGGAGTTCGTAAAGTGAACTCAGTTAGGGGTAGGGAATTTAACGTGACCCCCCAATCTGCACTGCGAGCATACGACATATCTAAGTGGCTAAAGATCGAACTCTGGTAGTGGGTACTATCCTGGATTTGGCTTGGCTGCTTACACACCAGTATCAGACATGAATTAATGAGTCTATTGGCAGGAACTCCCTGTGGCAAACAGAAATGATCTACCCCGGTTATATTAGCTAGGTGTAACCAATAGTTATCAGCCAAACGTGGGGATGCTATCTCTTCAACCCCTTGAGCATTGCTTACAAATATCATATACACAGAGAATAATAAGAGTAATATAAAATGCATGTTAGTATTACGTCCCTTCCCAGGCTTCCTGGGGTCTGGCTGTATGCAGGGCTGCTGGAATCCTGGACAGCAGCGATAGAGCCTAGCCCCCGTCTTCTTTCCTTCTCCAGGTGCAGGCTTAGTTGTGCGTGGAATTAACAGCTTCCGGAGTGGTAATAGTATAACTCAGCCTGAATCTCCGTGCCGCTTCTTCAAGGTGAGAGACGCCGTTGCTCCTGCGGCGTGAGGCTCAGTCCTGGCCACCGCTGGCACCGCTGCTCCAGCCCCTAACTGCCGAACTGGCCCCGCCTGAAGCGGTGTATATGGTGGCAGCGGTGTAAAGCCTAAGAATGGGACGAGGGGGGCCGATGGCTCTGTGGGTTGCGCTTCAGAAACTTCTAACACTGGTTTTAACTTTTTAGCAAATTTCTCCTTCCTCAATACCAAAACTTTTGCCTGTGACTCCTGGCATCTCCGTAACCATGGTGGGGAAGAACGCACTACAGTGTCCCATGAATCTATATAAGGGAACTGGTCTGGGTGCCCCGGATTTCCCACTATCACAGAATACACTTTGCTGATCTTATCACTTTCTAAAGACCCCTCTCGGGGCCATCCTACATTGAATGATGGCCATTCTACTTCACACAGAAACCGCAACCGTTGAGGGCTCATGGGGGGGGGGTCTCCATAATCTCCACTAAACCCTTTCTTAAAGTTTTTCAGCATACACTGCAGAGGGGTGCAACCCTTGCTTCCGCCACCTCCCATGTCCTCCCGCCTAAGATGAGACAGACACAATAGGGGAAGGGAATGGTCGGTGAGTAAAGGGGTCTCACCGACCGACACATGAGGAATAAAACAGCACACGCACGTGTCACTGGCTGGTATTGCCGGACGATCACGGTCAATAGCCAGAACCGCAGCAACCGATCACCGCACAACAGTCACACACTCGCATACACAGTCCCTGCGTCCCGCCGTCCTGTACCACAAAGCGGAACAGTTTCCTTAGTGCTTTTACGGCTAAGTACTCATGTCCGCTTGGGAGGTGATCAGGCTCCCCTTCCACCCTGAAGCGAGTGGGGCGTCTGGCCTCTAACCAGATTCTACTTGCCTAGGTCTTTTGACGGCGCAGCGGACCATGAACCACTTCTCCGAAGATGATGATTGCCAAATCGAACACAGAGGAAATTTTCAGTGGAGGCAGGGCCCAGTTTCTATACTCCGCTTCCAGGAGGAAGGTTCCCTTGGTTCAGCGCTTGCCGTTTGGGGGCCCCTAGCGCAGGCTCCCCCGTTCCGGCAAAAGGAGGTAGCCGGTGGGCCCAACATGGGGCTCGTGCGCCAAGCCCCCCGCCCGGCAAGGCGACTCAAGAGCAGGCAAAACACCACCTCGGTGTCTCAGCACCTGCAGCGATCCGAGTCATGGCACCATTTATGTTGCAGGAGCCCAGAGAACACAGAGACCACAGAGCAAGAAAAAGAGTAATTTATTACGCGCGGGCTTTTGGTCTTTTGGAGACATCCAGCCAAAAGCCTGCGCGTAATAAATTACTCTTTTTCTTGCTCTGTGGTCTCTGTGTTCTCTGGGCTCCTGCAACAATAGTAATAATAATCATAATCATAATGATAATACTTAGCAGCAGGAGGTGAAAGCATAGTCAGACTATATTAGTTTTCTGGTTTTACTGAAGATTAGTTGGTTAAATCTTTTCTACAATTAATTTATCACTTCCAAACCCTTGCTAGTAATTCCTTTCCACACTAACTCCCTCTTATTTGTCTCTGCTTTCAGTTACTTGACATCCAGATTCTTCTTAAATTATCTGTGCTGTGAGCCCATGAGGCCCCCTGCCCTCCTTTACATTTTCAGAATCAATTAGCTCTGCCAGCATGGTACTCTCCTCAGTTTCTACCTAGTAAACTCTCCTTGGAAATTTCTTTCTAAATTACCATTTACTATGGTTTATCTATAGAGTTATACTCAAACAAAATAATAGTAGTTATGAAAGGCACCAAGTCTTCCATAACAAAAATTAATCCTTGCTTTGTAGCAGGCAGATCAGAGAAATGTTTTCTTAGTGCTTAACTACCAAATCTTACACATAATTACTCGGAGGAAAGCCGCATGGTGTTCAGTGGAGCATATCCATAGGACTACCAGTTATACCACATGGAATTTCTGTCAGATGTACTCCCTTCTCACCAAATAGAAGTTGTCAAGTTAGTGGTGTTGTATCATCTCCAGGCACTTTTGATGCAATGAATTAACAAAAATTGGGTAGCAACCTGTGGCCCTCAGGATTATTCCAACCAATTCTGAGGACTGGCAAGATCAATACATGCATCTTCCAGCAGGCTGCTGGGCAGAGGGAAAAGTGCAGAGAGAGAAAGGGGGAAACAAAGGCCATATCTGTGCTACACTGTCATAGTGCTATTATTCCACTTTCAATATCCTATGGAATCCTGGGGTTTGCAGTTTAGGGAGGGGCCTTTAGAATTCTCAGCCAGAGAGCTCTTTGGCCTCAGTAAACTACAAGTCCCAGAATTCCACAGGCTGTGGAAAGTGGAATAATAGCACTGTAACAGTGTAGTGCAGAAATGGCCAAAGACTAAAGGTGATGGCAGAAATGAGTTCAACAAAAAGAAATGATCCTGCATATTTCTGGTTCACCATTAGCTTCAGCTCTGCTCACCAGTGGTATGTAGCTTTAGACAGATTACCTTTGGGGATGAGATCCTCCACAGAAAAAAAATAAAGTGCTAATCATATGAACTGCAACGTAATTTCTAGCCAAGATTTCAGAAAAAAATGGCATGAACTTATTACTTGTACTGGAATGGGAGACAAGCGGGTATAACTCTGTGGATTCTCATGGATATTCTATTAAGATTTGATATTTGTATGGATTATCATATTCTTCTAGACTACTTGTAGTCTGCAGTGATTCGTTTATTAATATTTAATTAATTAATTGTAAAGTTTCAGTAGCAGGCTGTAAGCCAGTCTGATGGCTTGATTGGTACAAAATTAGCCAATAAATGCAATCATGTATGTATAAATATTAACCAACATTTGCCCTCATTGGAACATCATGTAGTGTTTCTTTTTTTCTTTTTAAAACATCACTCTATATTAAAACCTCTGACAAATACATGACCCTTTGACATTTAACAGAAGTGTTGTTGGCCAATTTCAGCAGTATGTGGTCCATTTTTCCCCCTTTAGCCAGATATTCCTTGTCTCACAACAGCCAGGATCGAACAGGGTTGTTCTGGTAAGAAATTGTGGTACTGATGGAGGCAAGCGCAATGTACTTCTAGCTAAAACAGGAGTGTGGGATGCTCACTGTACAGAAAAAAATGAAAAACAGAAAATCCATGCTGAAGACAGAATAGGAGAGAAGTTTTTAAAAAATGGACAGGAGACAGCATATTTCATTATTAATAAATAAACAAACACATAAACAAAGTTACTCGAGCTGACCATTAAGGATGGGGAAATAAATTGTAATTAACATTAACAATTGAAATAGTTGAGTCATCTAATTGCATTACTTAATTCTATACTTAACCCATTAGCTTATAAAAACAAACTGTTGGATTTACAGAGAAAGGCATGTGGGTTGTCACCCTTCTTGGCACATTTGGTTACTGGCTCCTTCAGAAGTGCCCCTTTTGCCATTTTAAAGTTGCTTTTTCCAACCTTACACTTTCCAGATGTGCTGAATTACGAATAGCTAGGGACAGTGTGATTGTAGCATAATGCATCTGTAAATTGATAGATTTTGTAAGTGTATTGAAACATGGAATCTAATAACTTCTTCAAGTAACTTTTATTACTGATCTACATCTCTGTTCTTTCCATCCCACCCACCAAAGTACATGCTATTCTTTTACTCTTCAAACACTGTCTTTGTCTAGACTAGAAAAGGCCAAAGAGGGTAGATATGTTTATTAAAGTAATAAGACATTGCACTACTGAAATGCAGCAACAAGTAGCTACAAAGATATGTTGATGAATTGGGAAAGGTGGGATTTTAATTTGAAATACTTGGGATGCCTCTGATCATATGAGGAACAGGTTTCTGTATCATTAAATAGTTGCATCCTTTATTTCTTGTTTCACTTAGGCCATTTCCACACTAGAGTGTTATAGCTCTATTATTCTACTTTCAACTTCCTACAGAATCCTGGGGTTTGCAGTTTTGGGCGGGGCTGGCTGGCCCCTCTTGAAACTGTGAACCCCAGGATTCCATAGGATGTTGAAAGTGGAACAATAGCGCTATAACACTCTAGTGCGGAAATGCCTTTAGAGTTAAGACGTGGGGTCTAACAAAGATCAATGCTACAGCACAGGTTTGCATGCAATGTTTAAGGGTCCAAAGTCAGTCCCTACCACCTCCAGTTTCCAACAGTTTCAGTGCTCTCCAACTGTTCTCCTTCTCTTTAGACTATCCTATCAATAAATAACAAGGCAAAACCTCTTATTCATTGCACCACAGGGATAGTGAATGTTCTGCAATTGCAAATTTACTTGTTAAACCATGTTGAGGGAGAAGGGGGGGGAAGAGTGAGCAAGTAGTGAGTTAAATGTATCTCATTACTTCCTGACTCTGATGGTTAATACCTTCTAATAAAAAAAAAAAAAATTATTAAGCCTTATTGGGAGAAGGGGATACTAGGGCATCATTAATTACACATAACTAGGTATTTATAAGTTTTACTCATTATGTTGTTTATTTGTCTTAGTTTATTTTTGTTTATTACTAAGAATGTAACTGTAGGAGGACAAAATGATCAGTTAAAGTAGACCAGAGTCTACTTTTGTTTAAATTTAAAACAAAAACAGATGAATTATTTGAAGACAGGGGTACTGAAACTTGAGGTTTCTAACCCAAGCTTATATAAAGTACAGTACTTAAATATGTGGCCATCTATATGTCCTTTGACCTGAAAGAATGGAATGGAAAACTGCTGACTAAAACTAAGGCCATTTCTGCATTACAATGTATAGTGCTCTTACTCCACTTTCAACATCCTGTGGAATTCTGGGGTTTGTAGTTTACTGAGGCCAAAGAGCTCTCTGGCTGAGAATTCTGAAGGCCCCTCCCTAAGCTGTGAACCCCAGGATTCTATAGGATGTTGAAAGTGAAATAATAGCACTGTAATAGTATAGTGTGGAAGTGGCCTAAAAATCAATGGAAGATAAACATCTCAGTATCATTAATCCAGAGCCAGTATGGGGTAGTGGTGTGAGCACTAGACTATGAATCTGGAGACCATGGTTCAAATCCCCATTCAGCCATGGCAACCCACAAGGTGACCTCGGGCAACTCACACTCAGCATCAGAGGAAGGCAAAGGGTAACTCCTTCAGGACAAATCTTGCCAAGATAGCCCTGTGATATTGCCTTAGGGTCACCATCAGTTGGAAAACATCAGAAGGTGCACAACAACAACCAATCATTAACTCAAGTAGTCATGCAGTATGCAGAGAATGGCAGAGATGTGTATTGGGGGTATTTCTGCTATTACTCAGCCAGCAATTTGTTTGTGAACCAACACAATAATTCTTACATGTTTTATTTTTGCATAACATGTTGGATGCTGTACAAGAAATCATTAGTGATGGTTTACTGAAGATACGGCTCTGGTCTCCTTTTACTTATTCATGTACTGAATCATATTTAGAAATGTGGTATTTCCCACCTTACTATGATGCAATTGGGAGTTATTAAGATTAGTTACATTTTGTAGATACTTTTTAATAGCCTGCTATTAGAAGACTGTGACATATTGCCCCTTTTTATATGTTCTTCTCTTCCATATAGCACAATTTGATCTCCTTAATGCAGATAGTTTAAACTATACATCTGGCATCTCTTAAGTATTTAAATCTGTCTAAAGTTCATGTAATCAACAGGCATTGATACAGTTCAGGGCTGTACAATGTTGAATTTTAAATAATGTATCATATTACTACATGTTCCATATCTTGTTTTAAAATGGTATGACTAATATACTCTTAAGTGGTAGGCCATTATATATGCTAAATATAAAATATATATCCACTTTTTCATTAGAAGGCAAGCTTGTCCTGAGGGTATTTTACCCAAGGTACCCCACAAGTCTATTCATGATATAGTATGAATTGCAATTAATCAGCTTCTTTATTTCTTTAGGTATCTTGTATGTGTTCTTTTAAAAATTTTTTATTTCATTTTAAAATATTTTTATTAAAGTTTACATTTGAATATGTATCTAGATCTATATATCTATATATCAACCCTCCCTACTTCAAAGCTTATTTTCCCCAGTTGAATCTGCTTATTTTCATTTCACTCATACATCGTTACAACTTATTCAGAGAAAGTAAAAGGTCTTACACGGTTGCATCCTACATTGTTGTATTGTTGCATGACCTTACAGACAATCTTACATTGTTTCTTTTTCATTTCTTAGGCTTTGTCCTCATCCAAACCAGAACTTCCCTCTATTCCCTTTCAAAGGTCTGGATAGGTTTGTTTTTCAAACTTTTAAAAATTTTAGAATAAAATTCCACAGGGAAATTATTAATTGGTAAAACAATCTTGGAGGTGAACAATACCTTAACCTTGAAAAGCATCTCCCAGTCTTATTTGGTTCAAATGAAGCATGTGTTTGACTGCTCACCTTAATGCAGGCATGGCAATCTAAACTAATGTCTTTGAGGTGGTTGAGTGAGACACTGGTTGAGCTTTGGTTCTTGAGTTTAAGTTAATGTTCTTAAATATCTGCCATGAATGCAGATGGTGCCTATTCAAATATTAAACATCTCCTTTCCAATATGCTTGAAATCTTGTCTGCTACTTTGGTGGATTTATTTCTTGTCTTATCAGCTCTCTCTGTGTTGTCTTATCTAGATCACTCTGCTGTAGCTCTAAGATTTCATTGCCTCATTATTCAGTTTCTCTTGGAGGTCATTAATAAACATATTAAACAAATAGTTCTCATTGATTCTCAGGTAATTTCCCATTAAATTCTGTTTAGAAATTATTTGTATTCATTTTTTCCCCCATGCTTCATTTCAGACTAGATTTTGATTCCTGATGGGATGACATGCACTGCACTGACATTGTAGTTATCATATTTTTCTTATCAGTCTTTTGTGAAGAATTTTATCTGTAGATATGACTTAGGATGGTCTTGCTACCAAAACTGATCTCTCTCTCTCCTCTCAGATACATCATCCTCATCATTGCAACTTTTATGGTGCATATTTTGTGTTCAGATGCCGTTGTGTTGTGAGTTTCTGCATTCTTGCTTCATGCACAGCTCAGAGGTAACAGATTATAAGTAATGACATTACATGTAACCCATTATTTTTTCTGGGTAACAATCTCCTCAACATTGTTTATTTTAAAAGGCAACATATAGATTGGCAACATTACCAGTCCGTATGGTGCCTTTTACTTTTTGCTGCAACAAATAATGTTTACTCTTTACTCCTAAAATAGTGATTTGGGGTGATTTGAGGGGGGTGATTTTTGTATTTTTTTAAAAATTAAAAGTAACTTGCTAATAAAAAGTAACATAGTGAGTTATGTTTTGAACAATATAGAATGAGTAACAGTGTTGACTTCTCTCCTTTAAGTATAGAATTACTTTTAAAAGTAAGCTCCTAAGTTCATATCTCTACCTCTTGCTAGTAGGAGCGGAGAGACAGCATAGTAACATTATGCATTAATATGTTACTATAATATGGCAGACCTTTCCATATTCCTCATAATAAGCAGCTCCATTCTCTGACTTGAACTTTCATATGCAACAGATCACAAGACTTTAATGAAGCTTTCAGTTTGCACAACTTGAACTGCTTCTTTTTTGTTACAGCAGAGGAACAGAGCTACATTTTCTGGAATTTATCCCTAAATAAATTCCATTTGTTCCTTAATTTTTGCTTTGTGATAAAAATTATGCTAAAAATAAGTCATTTAAAAATGCTATTATACTTCCATAGCTTTTAGAATAAAAATAATTGAAACAGCAGCTCTCCAAGTAATATCATCGTTTATCTCTTTATGATTTCACACTCCATTGTGTATCTCAATGAGGATTTATATGACAAACTCAGTACTGTTGCAGCTGAGTGAAGTTTGCATAAGATGCCATTTTTGGCATGGTGGCTGGTGTGCCGTATACATCATTAGTTTTTGCCAAGGGTATGAAAGCACCGTGTCTGAGTTTGACCCACATTATCAAGGATGTTATGAGATAAAATCATGGTTTGTGCGAAGGTGGTAATTGCATTCAATATACATTTTTGCTGTGGCACAAAGAAGGGGCAGCTCTGTTGGAACTGGTTGTTTCAAATTAATTCATAAATTATATTTAGTGAATAACTTTCCAAATTTTGTTCTGTTGCCAGGATCATGTGAGTAGTTCTTCTTTTATCAAGGCTAGGATAACAAGACTGTGACCGGGCCAAAGTAAATGTGATCTGTGTTCTGTGTTCTGTGTTCTTTCTCCTGCCAGTGCAGGAGGTTTGTTAACAATGAAAGTTGCTTTATTTGCCAGTCAGTCTGAATGAAAAGCACTAGAGGAAGACTGAATATAGAACAGTAGAATATTAAGAGTTGGAAGTAGCTCCAAGGGCCATCTAGTGTAACCCCCTACCATGAATACACATCTAAAGCACTCCTGAAATATGCCTATCCAAACTCTATTTAAGGACCCCCAAATAAGGAGAGTCTTCTACCTTCAGAGGCAGTCTATTCCATATTGAACAGTTCTTACAGTAAAGAAGTTTTTCCTAAAGTTTTGATAGAATCTCTTTTCTTATAATTTGAATCCATTGGTTTGTGTTCTAGTCTCCGGAGCAGCAGAAAACTTGCTCATTCCATTTTCTATATGATATCCCTTCAGATAGTTAAAAAGGGCTATTATGTCATCTCTCAGTCTTCTCTTCTTCAAGCCAAACATAACCAGCTCCATAAATTGTTCCCTATAAGGTTTGGTTTCCAAAACTTTGATAATCTCGGTTGCCTTTCTCTGGACACATTTCAGCTTGTCAATATCCTCCATGAATTTAGGTGCCCAGAACTGGACATAGTATTCCAGGTAAGTCTGACCACAGCAGCACTATGCCATTCCTTGATCTGGACACTATGCTCCTATTCATGCAGCCTACAATTGCATTGGCTCTTTTGGCTGTCACATCACATTGTCGACTCATGTTTAGTTTGTGGTCTAAGCCCCCTCGATCCTTTTAACATATACTTTTCACATATTTTTCACTATTTTGCCACTGGTCTGCTAAAAATCACACCAAGATATGAAGGTCCATTGCCATTTTACCCATAGGGACTAGCAATCATACAGATTGCAGCAAAATGGTTAATCAGCCCCCTCACCTCGCTGTCCTTCAGTTACATTTACAGTCCACTGACATTGTTTTATTACTTTTAAAAATCCCAAGTAAAAACTCAAGTTTCCATGTCACACCTAGTTTGGCCACCATGCATTCTTTTTCTAAAAAACTGATCCTGTACCATGTATCATCAGCCAGAGATGGCACCAGGATATCCAGTTAAGTCATGGCTCCATTGTATTATTTCTGGTATTGCTCAGCCTATCCTTGTTTAAGCAATGATGGGCGCTTCCATCTCAAAGGTGTGAATCATCTGTTGTGTTCCAGAATTTATAGGAGCTATCCAAAGTGCTGAGCCTATTTTAGGGATAGGATGTTGCATCTTGGATTGCTCATTTAAAGCCTGGATTAAAACCCAGAGCAGTTTCACTGTTGTTCTGACAGGGAAGCCAGTAACTACTTATACATTGCAAATATTTTCACAAATTTAATGCTTTGTTTTGGAAATGTTTGGGTGGTCTGCCTAGAGTGGTCTCTCCTCTACCTAAAATATCAATAAAAGAATACAACTTTCAATTGTAAAAGGTGGGTTTAGTTTCCTGCTACATATCATTGGGCATATATTTATTTTGTAGTAATAGTTATCCCTTTTCACTTAGACAGATTTCCCACATTGGTCAGTTTTGTGACCCTCCTTTTTGACACCATTGTGAAAATAGATGACACAGAGATAACCTTCTCTTTTACTGAAGCATGTCTTTCTTCAGCGATGCATCTCAATGACCACCAAAAGAGAACATCACAGAGAAGGTGGATATTTTGGGTGTGTCCAGGATCCAACAGGCCTATTATGAATAGGCCTGTTGGGCTATGAAAAGACCAAAAGATCATTTGCACAGCCACACTACAAGTTGTACAAATGACTCTCAAACAGCAGGATTACCCTGCTTTTCTCTAGAAGGCAGAATGAACAGACCAGAAGGGCCTTGGTATCAGGGAAACTAGGTTTGATTCTGTGTGAGCAGACTCCAGGAGTGTCAGGGTGCCTGCCATAGTGTGGGCCTCGCCTTCTTGCTGCTGAAACCACCCACGGACCTTGGAAATGGTGGTCCCTGGGAATAACATCACCAGTGAGTGCCAACAGCATCGGGCACATGGAATAGGTTGCAGCTGAAGGCAAGGAGGCGGGGGTGATTGTGAGCAGGAAAAAGGTGGAGGACTTAAGCAGGAGAATGGAGACAAGAAATGGGGGAGGGACACCATTTGGTGAGAGAAAGTGAGAAGAAGTCTCAGATAGAGATGTGGAGTCCAGAGGAATGAGCAGAAGTGACGAGAGGTGAGAGGAGCGGGCTGGACAGCCTGGCAAAGATGGGAGTCTCCACAGCTAAAGGGAGAGGCAGCAGTGTCCCTGAGGAGAAGGTAAGAAGAGAAGTATCTGACAAGAAGAGAGAGGTTCTGTGGCAAGAGGAGAAATTCCTTTGGAGAAGGATAGCCTTGAGATCTGGAGAAAGACCTCCAACTTTCCCACTTGCCTCTGAACCTCAACTTGCCCCTATCCTATGGAGGTGGAGACTGCCCTTGATGGCTGGTGCCATCCTTGGCGAATGACCTGGGAAGAAAGGGAACCAGAGCAGAGAAGCATGAGTGAGAATTTACAGAAAAGAGAGAAGAGACTGAGACTGCAGGGACAAAGACTTAAGCTGTTATTATTATCTTATTATTGTTTACTTTCTGAGGGCCTCTAAACCACACTCAAAGGGCAGACCAGCTGAGAGGCAGATCTTGTGAAGAGGATAAGACTATAGGTATGAACAGGGGGTAGAAAGTCCCTGCATGTAATGCAACACCAGAAAATCTTCAAGCAAAATCTGGTCATTGTGGCATCATTTTAAGCATGGGTGGAACTACACAAGCCACGATCCCACTGCAGGTAGACACGAATCCTGTTACACTCTGACTTCTAATGGAGGAAGTGTTAGCCCTTTGCTGTCTACTCCTCTACTGCATGAGAAATGGATTTCTTCTCACATTTTTATCTATCCTAACATTGTTTCCTGAGAACTGGTATGTTGCCAAATCAAGTCAGAGTCTCCAGTGCCAATAGTCAGTTCACCTCAAATTACTGTCACCTTGGCCTGTATCCATAATGGTCTATAAGAAAACCCCAAGTCTCTGAGATCTGTTCATACAGAGAAGCAGGTGGGACAAACTTATTCTTCTGTTTTCCTATTTCTGCTTTGTTGTTACTTGAGGACTTGGACACTCATCCACGAAGAACTTAATGTGAAGATACACATTATATATATGTCCTGAGCTCTATGGCTTACCCTGGATTTGTAACTAAAATCACAGATGTCACACCAATGAATCAAATTCTAGTTCAGTCCACTGGTTCAGACACTTCAATCTGTGCTTCAGGTGGGCTGTCTGCCTTTGCTTTCAAAACAAAACAATATGTGCCACTTGAACATTTGTTCATTCATTAATCTTAACTATAAAAAGTGGGGAACACTTCTCAGAAGTTAAAAACAACTGCAGGACTGGGAGGGAAATTTGGGAGGGGGAGTGTTAGGACAGGGCAGAGCCAGTCAACATGATACACAGCTGGCATCTGCTTGACATGCAGATGCCAGATGGGTTTTGCTTTTTTTCCTGGAGAGGAGTATGGATCCAGAGTGGCCACATTTATACATAAATGTTACTTCTGTCTTCAACCCAAAGCACATGATTTGTGTGTCTCTACCCTACAAATGACAACACAAGCTTTTAGGACAATATTTTGTATGATGTGCAAGTGGGGAAAAAAGAACATAAACATGAAGACACAACTTCTTGGCACATTTGTTAAGGGGAAATTATTCCTATGGATGAACACCATACAGGGTCTTCCAGAAAGCTCATGGACACTCCAAAAGCATGGAGAAAGTTTACAGGTTGTTTGCGTATTCTCTTTGTTTACTAAATGCTTTCAGTGAGCACAAATTAATTGTGGATCTGTCCCAAAGCTAATGTTCACAAGTGTCATTCAGTTAAAAAGTGGAAAAGGATAGCCTTCACCATTTGGAACTTAACTGCAAGAGGTACTCATGTGCTCAATTTTTCCTCATGCCTGGAAGGAAACATTAAGAGATGAACAAGTATTTTAATTTCTCTGTCCCCAGTAAGAAGTAGGAGATTAGCTCTGCTTGTTCTACTGAGATGCAAATTGCATTTAAGATGCTCTCAATGATGCCTGCTATCCTAATTTTTGACTCACTTTCTTTGTGTTTTTTTAAAAACTGAAGACAAATTGTCCAGCAGTTTACAAAGCTTATTCAGTCCCTTGAGAACTACCATTCATCCCTCTAATGTTGGAATGTGTACTGTAGAGTTAACAATTAAGTAAATATGTGACTATGTTTGATACTGCTTTCACAAACCCCTGGCTAACACCTCTATTTCTACCCTTTAATAAGATTTTCTTCAGGCAAATGAAACAATAACACGGTTTGTATATCACTCAGTATTTTATTACCTTCTTCCTTGCTTCTTCCTTTCCCTTTCTCTCCTTCTTTGACAGCAAAAACGGATGGCATGCAGAGAGGCATAGAAAGATAAGCAGAGAAGGGTGCCGGAACACAGCAGTAGCTGCTTTGCCATAAGGAAATTTTAAAAATTGTTATTGTGGTAATAACTTTATTGGGCCAGTTAAGACACCAAAATCTGTACAAACTTTGGAGTCATTTGAAGAATCTGTGAAAACTTTTGAAATCTCTTTGTCTAGCAGGTTGTCTCAAAAAACATGAAGAGGGAAAGGGAATTTGGAAAGGGGGACCTGATGTTAAAAAGTCACGTAATCTATTATCTGAAGCACAGTCACCTCTTCACATGCTCACATGGGGTTCATAAGGTGTAGCGTTGGTGTTAAGTTAGGAAGGGAGATCCTGATCCCCCACAAACCTTTGAAAACACAAAACCTCTGTACTAAAAATGGTCTCCATTTTAAATAATGCTCATGGATCCCTTTGGTAGTGAAAAGCAGAAAGCCACTGTACAGTTTTTATACTGAGAAGGCTGGAGATAAATTTAGGTGCTCTGAGCCTCTTCGGCCAAATAGGTAAAGCTATCCAATTTGGCTTCTGTTCCTTTGCTTAATCCAGCACCTAAATTTATCTCCAGACTTGTCTGTGTAAAGACTGCTTAGTGATGCTTTGATTTTCACTGACAAAAGGAACTGTGAGGTTCACATTGGATGGAGAAAATCCTGAGTTTGGAAGGGCTTTTGTGTTGTTTTTTTTAAACAGGGAATCAGAGGAAGAGTATGTGTATGTGTGTGTGTTTACTTTCTTATTCCCAATAAGCTTAAGGGTTGCTCTGTGTCAATGCATCAGAGGCTATCTGATGTGGGGGACCCACAATTTTTTCTCCAGCATGCCAGGGACTGGTACCATATTTGTGCCCATTGGTTATAATTGTTACTTTTCTCCCTGAAAACTTCCCAGGGACAGGCAAGTGATGCCTCATGGACTGACAGTGATCCACGGATCACTACTTTGAGTAGCACTGCTCCAGGTGAACTTTAACACTGGCAGTACATCCAATATGAGAGGCTGCAGACCCATTCCATCCCACGGAGAACCAGCAGATGATTGCTGGCCCAATAAATGCATTACCACAATATGGGTAAGAAAAGATGGAGAGATCTTGAATGCTCAGTTTAAACTTCTCATTGGTCACTGTATCCACATTACTGTATTATAATTCTTGCCTTGAGGGAACTGCTCATCCAGAAACTTTAGTACAATTTAGAAGGAACGCACTCGTTTTAACTGTTACTTTTTAATTGCCCCAGATTGGTAAGGTTGAGACTGGGACTGAAAAGAGACACCTTTATCACAAACATGCATGCTTTCAAAACATATCAGTACAGCTTTCTGAGAATGTAATGTGGGAAACTACTATTTTAAATGCAAATACAAGTCCCTAGCTATTTGGGTGAAATTATCACATTGTGTATATGATTTTTCTCTCTCACAATGGTATACTTGTGCAATTTCTAAAAATTAGAAGGTTTCTGGTATTTAATATCAGGTTGACAGAAAGGATGATACTGTTATGGTGAAAGAAAAGTAAATGGTGAGGCAGTCTAGTGGACTCAAGAAAGACGCAGTTAGAGCTGCAATTCTATATTCACTCACTGGGAATGAGCCTCATTAAACTCAACAGTGTGTGTGTTTAACAATGTGTATTGTGCTGTGAACCATGTATTCCCCCCCCCAAAATGTATAGTGAGTTAAGAATATGAAAGTGCTACTTTATGAATACAAAGAAGAAAAACGCATGTAAAATATAAATAATTTTGTTAAATTTTTAAATATATGTTATTTTATTTATTTATTTTGAATTGGGAAAACTGCTTATGCTTTCTTGCTTGTACATCACCCTGGGAACCCTTGATATGTTGCTGTGTGCCTTCAAATCATTTCCAATTTATGATGATCCTAGGGCAAACCATCACTGGGTTTTCTTCACAGGATTTGTTCAGTGGGGTATTGCCTTTGCCTTCCTCAGAGGTTTAGAAAGTGTGATTTGCCCAAAGTCACCCGGTGGGTTTCCATGGCCTAGTGCAGAATCAAACCCTTGTCTCCCTGAGCTTGAGTCCAATGCTGGCTCTCACCTATGATATAGGTATTAATAAATGAATGAAAATTATTGCCACCAGAATGTGCAAAATACAAAAATGCAAAAAGCCCATGACAGAACTGAGACAGTAGACCTGGGTTAGTGATAGGATTCAAAATACATGTGTTACATTTAATTGCTTTTCAAAGTCTAGGAGTCTGTCTCACCATTTCTTCCCCATTAAGTCCATTCTTACTTTTGAGTTGTAAATATCATAAACATAATGATTGCATTCAGAGTTAACTGTGCTTGCAGTAGACCTATGGTGGAAATCACTAAGTCCCCAGATGTTGTTGGATTTTAACTCCAAGCATTTCTTACTATTGGCTTTGCTAAGGCTGCTGGAAGTTGCAGTCCAACAATATCTGGATGGCCACATGATTCCTACTCCTGCAGTAGACCCACTAAAATCAGTAGGACTTCTTAGTCATGAGTAAGTGCTCTCTCTCCTTGATTCTCGTGGCTATACTGTAAGTATGACTAACCCTGAGTCTAGTCTATTGTTTTGAACAGGGGACTATTCACACTACACTGCCCCCCCACGTTTGTGAAGGTTCAGGGTGCAGAACCCTCATGAAAGTGGAAAAACTGTGAATAATTCCTCTCTGTGATCCCTCCCCATTCTCCTCCTGAGCTCCACTCCCATTCCTTTGCCTCTGGCCCTGGAGCTCCTGGAGGAGGAAGAAAAAAGACAAGGTAAAGGGCTTACTGGTATTTTCCCCTCAGATGGAGAAAGACAACACTGAATTCTGGCATTCTAGATACTTCTGGTCACGATCTTGAGAATGGAGATTCCTTCCAGAGGGAAAGGATAGGAGCAAAGAGAGCAGCTGACCAATCAGCAGCCTTTACACAGCAGGATGTGCAGCCTTGTGGCAGAGATGACATGTTTCCAGCAGCGGGGTGGGGGGGCTTTAGCTCACACAAAAGTAAAAAAACACATCTATTTAAAACACAAGCCTTGAACGCCAGGGTGAGGAGTGTAAGGGAATGAGAAGAAGAGAATGGGGGAGGGAAGGCAAGTACGTGCCTTGCAAATAATCAGATTCATGAAGGTCAAACCTGCAAATGTGGAGAGAGGACTGTACACTATTCTAATACTAAGATTCTATTTTAACTGCCATGGTTTTATCTTGTAGCATCCTGGGACTGGGTGTTTAATGAGGGGCATTTGGAATTCTTAGCTAGAGAGCTCTTCCAGTGCTTCCCCAAACTACAACTCTCAGACTCCATCAGATGAAGCTAGGGTTGTCACAAAGGAATTATAAAATGAAATTTGCACAAACTAATTTGTGTCCACCTTGACTGTCTATCCTGAGTATATACAATGCATCCAGCATTTCTGAACCTTCTGCTGTTGCAAAAGTAGCTCCCTGGAACAAGATATATACTTAGAACTGGAGTACTGGCTACTGCACAGACATTTTTCCCACCCTTGAAAACTCTTTTTGTTCGTTTGTTTATTGCTACTGTTTTAAATAAGGAATTCTTTAATGCAATCTCTTATACAACCTGTCTTGAAGTAAGGCGCTATGTAGACATAATATTTCATATGGTTTACCTGTGGTTTGAAATGAGTTTGCAAATCATGATATAATTTAACTAGGGTTAAATCCACCCTTTTTTTTTAACCACATTGTGAGTAGTACACACCAGTTATTAATGAGTATGATAGACAAACTGCCATGGATATACTTTCACTTAAAAATATGTTCCATTAAATTAAGCAGTACAAAATTATCTCTAATCCTAAATGTGGTGAACTTATTTCTGTTTACATTCTACATGTTAAAACAGCAATTCTGTCTGTCTGTCTGTCTGTCTGTCTGATCCAAATTGACACTCACAGGTTCTAAAGTTCAGCCACAATAAAAAAAAAATACAATAAATCCAGGCTTAGGATCAGTAAGATGGAACAGGGTGGGCTCTGTGAGGTTTCTTATGCATTTGATACTTTTTTCTTTAGAAGTAGAGTTGAGGTCCAGTCATG
The DNA here is from genome assembly GCA_948472985.1 of Iguana delicatissima. NCBI lineage: Eukaryota > Metazoa > Chordata > Lepidosauria > Squamata > Iguanidae > Iguana > Iguana delicatissima. The sequence goes on along the minus strand of CAOKZL010001129.1, from coordinate 656,082 downwards.
AAGGCAGAGCTCATACAGACCAAAAATGATGCTTTTAGTTGGACCACTTCTCTGCGTCCATTTCCACACTGCACTGTGATAGTGCTATTATTCCACTTTCAACATCCTAAGGAATCCTGGAGTTTGCAGTTTAGGGAGGGGCATTTAGAATTCACAGCCAGGGAGCTCTTTGGCCTCAGTAAACTACAAACCCCAGAATTCCACAAGATGTTGAAAGTGGAATAATAGCACTATAACATGGAAATCGCCAAAGTTTGCATATAAAAAGGCTTGTCCTGGCTTGGTTGGAGAATGCTGCTTTATGTAGTTCGAGGCTCTTAGTTTTATCTTGTTTTCCTTCACTGTGAGTTGTTGGGGCAAAAGCATTTTATTGTTAGATCTATTAATATCGGCTGCTGTGTGGATTGCTTCATGTGAGTGTAGTGTTTATATCACTGGTATGCAATATTATTAACTGCCATATTAGCATATTTTATGGTCATCTAAACTTTGGTGGGCAAAGTGCAGGTTTCAAGCCACACACAGCTCCCCAAGGCTATTTGAGCCTCTAAAGGGCTTCCTAGCAACCTAAAATCATAGAATTGGATGAGAATACAAGAGTTACCCAGTCCAACCCTGTGCCGTGCAGGAATGCACAATCAAAGCACTCTTGACAGATGACCATCCTCTGTTTAAAAATCTCCCCCATTTATTTTGAAACATAATATTTTACTAAAAGGGCCTCCCAGGTATTCTAGGGAAGAAGTTGAGAAACAAACAAGAAAAAAACCAGACAAGGAAAAAAATAAAATAAAACAATGAAGAAGAAGAATTTGAGAGGGCAGGATACAGCCCTCTGGGGTCTCATAGGAGGCCAGTACCCTCCAACCTCAGCATTTGCTCACTCTATTTTAAATGTACTGCTAATTACAAATTGTTGATGTTCTATTGTAGTGCAGTATAATTTTTATTATGACTTTTATGCTATATTTAAATTACTTATTCTTTGAACTTTTGAGTCCAGGGGTACCTGTGAAAAACCCCATTGTAACTGAACTGTGGTAGAACTACATTATCAAATAAACCAGTTTTAAATTATTGTTGTTCCCATACTATTTTTAACAGGAAAAACCACCTCTGATGTGTGATTGGGACTGGAGAAGTTCATGGAGGAGTATGAACATACTCAGCTCCTTTTCTATCTACATCATGTCCATCTTCAGATTATTGGCTAGGGGTGAGAATAAGTAGGCATGGAAGAAGCAACGGATCTTTCTGATTTGTATAGCCTTTGTGGAATTGGATTTTCTCCTGTTTAAGAAGGGTCATGCTGATGCTAAAATGCACCTGCAGATGCTGGCAACCAATCTTTGATCCTCCAATTGTCTTGCCTAAGCAAGTAATTTTACAGGAAGATCTAGACATTGTTGTCTTCCATCTCTCTTGTGTTTTCCCACTTCTTCTGTTTTTCTTCTTATTAGAAAAGAGTATGTTTGCATACTCTTGCTGGAATAGCTGTGTAGGACTTTTTGGCTCTAGGAGCCCTTCACCTTCCTGTCACTTCTAGCTTAGCCTTTAAAATAAAGCTGTTTCATATTAAGATAAACCAAGAATTTTTTCCCACAATCCCGGTTTCCCTGTAATGTACATTTCTGTATGCCATAACAGCAACAGTCACATGGGTGCAAAAAACCCAGAAAGGATGCTCACACACTTTTAAACTGTTATAAGTAAAATAATTCTAAAAGTGTTTTCAGTAGCGTTGTTTAATTTGGTCCATAATGTAGATACAGAATGACTGGAAAGAACAACTTATTCAGAAGCACCACTGGGTTCAATGGGACTTACTTCCCAATGTATATATAGAGGTGCAACCTCAGTTATTCTTTTATGAATCAAATTAACAACATTTATATGTGGCACAAAGAGTCTTCTTGGCTCTATTGTTTTAAAGTTTTCTTTTTTTTAAAGGTTGACACAGTAAAATAGCCTGAGAAGAGCCAAGTCTTACAGTGTCAAAGCCCTTGGCTTTTTTGATGAGTAGGGGCTATAATATCATTATCTCCTGACGCCACCCCTCCTCCGTTCTCCATGAGCTGAGTTGCAACATCCACAGTAGCTGAAGTGCAAATGAATTCTCCCAGCATCCCTGGCCAAGATGAAATCTGGTGGGAACTGTAGTAGGAAAAGAGGAAGACATTATAGAAGGACTGATTCAATCAAAGACGCTACAGCCCTGACTTTGCAATTCATGCATAAGGTTGCCACAGGTCAAAACCAACCTAACAGCAAGTAACAACAACCACAGCAAAAGGAGCTGTTTTAGATAAACACTGCTGACTGCATTTTTGGACTCTCCATGGGGATGATGCTATAGAAACTGCTCTGCTGAAGGGAGACCCTTTTACCACTATGCCACTGGAAAGAAGTCCTAACCACCCTCAACAACATAGCTGCTTTGCCAACCCAAACCTATCTGCCCATGTCTCTTATTCCACCCTCTGGAATTGTATCAACCCTTTCCCCATACCTTCCAACATTTTACACATGAAAACTAGGACATGTGGCCAAGCAACATGAGCCTGTGCTCAAGATGGCAAAGTTTTGAATGAGGAACAAGACACAGCCCAGGAAAGGCTGCATCAATTTGTTTTTGCCTGAGCCCACTGAGAAGGGCAAGATTCTGTACTTTCCTCTCCTCTCCCTTCCAACTCTGTTAATTTAGTGCAAACTGCTTTTTTGCACTTTGACCTCAGTTTGCAGCAGCTAAAGGAAACTGAAAACAAAGGGTGCAGGTGGGAAGGCGGGGAGAGAATCTAGGGGCTTTCTACATCACACAATTATAGTGTTATTATTCCTCTTTCAAAATCCTGTGGAATTCTGGGGTCTGTAGCTTACTGAGGCCAAAATGCTCCCTGACTGAGAATTCTGAAAGCTGCTCTCTAAACTGCAAACCCCAGGATTCCAATGTTGAAAGTGGAAGAATAGCACTGTAACAGTGTAAGGTGGAAAGGCGCTAGAATATTGCGGATTCTATAATTTTTTAAAAACAGGTGAAAAAGTGGGAAGACACAGTTGGAGGGAAAGCTGTCACTGGTAAGTTGGTCAGCAGCCCTCTAGGTTCCTTTCACACGTTCATTCCTTCCACGAAACTTAAGAAACAGCAACCTCAAAATGCAACCTACCAGGCATCCCCCTCCTACTCGGGTTCAACTCCCCTCCCGCCAGGCCTGAGAGCGTCCCTTGCTGGCCTCGATCCGCTTTCCTCCCCAAAGCCCCGACGCTCGCCTTTTCTCCTGCTCTTTATCTCGCCTCAGCCAGACACCTTTTCCAGCTGTTTAAGGAGGGCGGGCGCTAAGCCTGCGTTTCTTTCCATCACTGTGTGCATTTTTCTTTTCTTTTTTGGTAAGCATCCTTCCCACCCCTTTCTCATCTTGACTGAAAGCTGGCAGCAAAAAGGGGAGAGAAATGGCTCGTGGGCAGCCCAGCACCCGCTTTTTTCTCTTTCTCTCCCCTGTTGTTGTGTAACAGGAGCAGATGTTTGTGGCTGCAGCAGCAGCATCAGCAGCATCAGCATCCCTGCTAAGGGCAGGAGGCAAGGCGCGCGGTGCAGAGGACACGTAGGACATGTTTAGGCTGCAGGCGTCTGCAGCGAAGGAGTGCTTGCTCGAAGTCGAGGCGGAGCGGCCCTGTGCAAAGTGGTGGTCCCCTCTTCTCTCTCTCTCCCCGCCCCCCCGCTCCAGAGCTCTCTCAGCGCAACAGGGGGCTTGTTTCGAGGCAAATCGTTTAAAAGTTTTAAGCACATTCCAGGATCTGTTGGTGGGGTCAGGGTCGAGAGGAGTACAGATCATATTTATTGGAGACAGGAAGAGAGGAGGCTGGGGACTGTGTGAATTCTTCCTGGACCCCCGAATTCATTAACCACCTATGGGTTTGCGTTCACAGTATCTTAACGTTGTTGTTTAGAATAACGTGTCACCCGTAAGTACACAATGAATGAGGCAGGTCTGTTTTTTTTTGAGGAAACACAAGGGTTGCAACCGCGTTTCCATCCACACTCTAAGCATCAGAGGTCGAAATTCACATGATGTATTTTCCCCATTTGCTGCTCGAGATAATGGTACAGTGGCAGTTAATCATAGGTAGTAGTTCAACAGGTAGTCTTGTATATCCAGATTTTGTGTTGGAGGAAGAAAACATGAGTTTTTTTGGTTTTTTGTCCTTCCAGGGTTTAACACATGGTTGAGAGCATCTGTGCCACTATCTTTGTACTCTCTCAAACCCCTGGCACTGCTGATTGTTCTTCTACAGTGGTAGTAAAACAATCACCCATTCTATGCTCACATGAGGCACACAGGGAACTCAGAGAAGCAGGAGAAATGCACTTCCAGTTGTTATCATACTGCTAAATCAGCAGAAGGGATAGAATGGGGTGCAGCCTATTATGGGGTTGACAGTGGGTCCTGAAGCCACTAACTTGCTCACAATTCCTGGCCATAATATCTGGCTTAATTTGAGGACTTGGGGTTTCTTCCCACATCTTCTACTCTTTCCTACCATCTACTCTAACTAAGAATGTGAAAGCTGATATACTTTCGCACTTACTGTGGTTGGTACTAGTGGAGAGATTGCTGGACTGTGGATTTTGTCTTTTCCTCATGGATTTGCTTAGCTAGTTTGGCACCAAGAAATCCTTAACACCCTGTTCAGAACACTTATTTGTGATACAGGAGGGCAAAATGTAGCTCTCCAGATGTTCATAGCATCATAGAATCATAGAACTGGAAGAAAGTACAGGGGCCATTGAGTTCAACTCCCTGCTATGCAGGATCACCCATCAAAGCATTCCCAACAGCTGGCCATCCAGCCTCTGCTTAAAAACCTCCAAAGAAGGAGACTCCACCATACTCTGAGGCAGCATATTCCACTGCTGGACAGCTCTGATCATCAGGAAGTTCCTCCTGAGGTTCAGGTGGAATCTCCTTTCCTGCAGCTTGAATCCATTGTTCCTTGTCCTAATCTCTGGAGCAGCGGAAGATAAGCACGCTCCCTCTTCCACATGATGCCCCTTCAAATATTTAAACATGGCTATCATGTCCCCTCTTAACCTTCTCTTCTGCAGACTAAACATACCCAGCTCCCTAAGTCACTCCTCATAGGGCATGGCTTCCAGACCCTTCACCATTTTGGTAGCCCTCCTCTGGACACTATCCAGCTTGTCGATATCCTTCTTGAATTGAGGTGCCCAGAACTGGACACAGTATTCCAAATGAGGTCTAATGAATGTAGAATAGAGTGGTACCATTACCTCCCTCGGTTTAGACACCATGCTCTTATTGATGCAGCAAAAAATTGTGTTGGCTTTCTTGGCTGCCGCATCACACTGCTGACTCATATTCGCTTGTGATCTACCAAGATTCCTATATCTCTTTCACACATACTGTTATCCAGCCATGTGTCCCCCATTGTATATTTGTGCATTCCGTTTTTTCTGCCTAAGTGCAGGACCTTACATTTTTCTCTGTTGAAATTCATTTTGTTGTTGGACCACAGCTCCCATCAGCTCATAAAAGTGAGGAACAACATCTGGAGGTCTGGATTTTGCCCACTTCTGTGGTGGAGAGAGACTGAAGACTGAGTTTATAGGATCATCCTCATGAGATGATCTGACTGGCAGACTTCCATCTTTGTGGTGGTGTTTAATGTGTTGGCAGTTGCTGTTCCAAAGGAGATCCTCAGATTAGTATTCCCTGCAGATTGACATCACCCTTAATTTTGCACTGCTGAGGCTGTCATCTTAACTATGCAGCAGTGGAAGGATGAAGGTTGTGCAAGAAGTCCATAAAAGGTTTGCAGATGAGTATTTTGGAAACTGTTGCAATAGCTTATAGGGTAGAAGAGAGTGCAAATTTGACTTTTCTTTCCAAAATGAATAGTAGGCATTCCTTTAATGTTTCCCAGATGTGTCATATATGGAGTTCTTTGAGGGTGAATAAACAGCTTTCTACACAGTTTCTTTCTTTCTTTTTTTGGCTGCAGGAGACAAAAGAGTCACTTAACTCTGTTAGTCAAGAACAGTTTGAATTTGCTAGGAAGGACTGTGAGTATTTTAAGCTCATATAAGGCTGTCTTTTTGATGCTATAGGATAAGTCTCTTTCTATAGGTCAGTGACTCTTCTGTGCTGAGAAACTCATTATATTGCCTGATGGTTACCTGATACTGAAAATTGGACTACTGATGGTCTCTCTAAATGAGTTTTTTTTTTTACTGTGCAATTGTTCTTCCTAATTCATAGAAATTTACAGTGAGTCCAGATGTCATGTCTCACTTTTGTAACCCTCCCATGTTTTCTCACCATCTTTGCCATCTATTTCATGTGTGGTTTTTTTTTTTTATTGTGAAATCACCTTGCTTCTCACTCACAGACCTTTACAGGAGTCCAGATGTTATCTTCCACTTTTATCTCTCTTATGATTGCAATGGACACAAATGCATTCAAGAGAGGAAGAAAGAATAATTGCATAACGTCTCTTGATTGGTAACACTTGGAGATGTCAATCTCGAAGTAGCCCCACTGTTCAGGGCAATAGACAGGTTTTATTCTGTGTGCAGTATTATGTCCCTCCTCCTTCATTTGCTCTTCTGTATAGGAATGAAGGAGAGCCATTTGCTTGTGCAGAAGGAAACAGGTGTCCTTGGAAACACCATCTGGCTGTTACTGAAGCTGAACTTGTTTGCTGACCCCTACTAACATCCATTTCTGATCACAGATTCAAAAAGTCCTGCTCAGCATCTTTGTATCCACACTGCACAAATATAACCGTTTGACCTCAGTTTAACTTTCATGACCCCATGCTGGGAAATCCTGGGAACTATAGGATTGGTGGTGGATATCACTCTGGTTTCTCTACTTGAGGATTCTAGCGCTCTAAAATTCAAGAGAGTGCACTAGAGAATTCTAAATTCCTCACTAAACTACAAATCTCAGGATTCCAAAGGAAGGAGCCATAGCAGTTAAAGTGGTATCAAACTAACATAATTATATAGTGTGGATGAACATCTGAAAGAATAATAGAATTACTGCTGAAGCTGTTACACGCAGACACAGACACACACATTAATTGTACAAAATGATTCTTTCCAGTAGATTTCACTGATCTATTTAATATCTGACAGTGTTTTTAAAATTCTTAGCCTACACTTTGAAAGTGTTGGTTGGAATATATGACTGCTATGGGGATCAAGTGAAATGTAAAACATACTGTGTATTGCATAAAATAAAGGGATGCAGTGAAGAGAAAGGCTTTCAGTGCCATTTATCTCCTGATGCCAACATTTTAAAACAAAATGTTCCATCTTCCTTCTTTCTCCAAAATTCTTATCTTTTTCTTTTAGCCCCAGTTTCTTTTTGGTGTGTATTTTTTATTGTTCCACAATGAACATATGATTTATGAAGGACAAAAGGAAATAAGATAATGATACCTTTCCTCAGTGACTAGAGGGTTTCTGACTTTGAAATATTTGATTTATTTTCCTGGGGTAAAAAAGTATTTTTCATCATGAATGGAAGGGAAAAGGCTGTGAAGATAAAAAGTAGAGTTAACTTTTGAAACTAATATAAGCTTTTTAACATTCTTGAATTTTCAGTCTCCTAACTTACAAACACTAGATTATTCTTCAGTTCCAATACCTAAGCCATTCACTAATAGTTTTGATAAAGGAGAAGCAAAGAGGTCCCCTAGTCATGCTCTGAGGAGTGCAGTCTTTCATATATCTATCTCCACAACGTTCTTGACATTTCAGTGATTGTTGCATCCAATTCACAGATGGATAGCTAAAGCACAAAAAGATTAGCAGCTCTTGATGAATGCTGGTAGAAGGCTCTCTTCATATTTGTACAAACATCAACTCAATTCGATTTACCTACGTGGAGCAAAGTATCTAGCTAGATCTATAGAATTCTTTTGCGACTGAAGAAAAAAGACGTAAGGATAACTTGCTGTGGGCCAATATCCTCTGTAGCAAATGATTCCACATTTGAATGAGAGTGATTGTTTCACTTACAAACAATTATGAAATTAAACTACAGCTTCTCCAGTCACACAGTATGCAGGGGGAGGGATATAATGAGATGCTAATGAGGCACTTTACCTTGCTGCTCATTGCTAATGTTGATGTGAACAAGGTCTTGAGTGTCCTATTGGCCTCAGTGGAGAAAGCATTTTATGGCCTCAGCTACAAAATACTTAAAACTATTGATAAAGGAGAACTGCAGGGAATCAAGGTCTAAAAGGCAAGTTACATGAAGAAAGGTTAAAGGGACAAGTGTTTATTTTGCATGTTTAATGCTATTAATGGAGCCCTGGTGGCGCAGTGGTTAAATGCCAGTACTGCAACCACAAGGTTGTGAGTTTGATCCTGCCAGGCTCCAAGGTTGACTCAGCCTTCCATCCTTTCGCAGGTCGGTAAAATGAGTACCCAGCTTGTTGGGGGCAATTAGCTAAAAATACATTGTAAACCGCTTAGATAACACTAGTTGATAGGCGGTATAAAAATAAATAAATGCTAAATGCTAAATTAAGCGGTAGAGTAGTTGCAGCCTAAAACTCACTTCAGCATACCAAAAGCACCTCCTTACTTTTGTCTATATTTAAGAGATTGACCACATGTGTTGATCTGAAAGGTTTGGTGGCTGCTGATGTCATCAGTGGAGTGCATTAAAGGACCCATCCAACTATGCTTCTTCTTGTTGCTGTTTTTGGGCAGCAACCATACTTGTGAGTTTCCGTGCCGGTTTAGATGATATTTTGACAGATAACACCAAAGTTCATTGCTCTTAGACTAGATTTCTAAGGAAGCGGCTGTCATCCCCAATGTCTTTCCAGGGCTCCTGCAGAACTTGGCCTTCTGATAATTTTCTCAGTTTACATAAAAACTGTGGCTAAATCTCAATGGTTAATCCCAGCTACAGTAAATTCACCAAATCTCAGTGAACCAACACTTATGAAAGACCTAACACTCAGTGAATCAATACTTAAGAAAGATCCATTGATTCAAAGGGTGTACTCTGGTTGGGACTAGCAATTATACCTTTATGCCCCAGTTTTTAGCCAAGAAAAGCCTCAGAGCAGGTAATAAGATAGGTAATATGACAATCCCTGCCATCAATTTTACAATCTAAAATTTAAAACACAACACACAAGGAATAAGATATGTGGTGGCTTAAGAGGGTTTAGTCCTTGCAGTCTAACCTTTTAATATATCCACAGCTCCTTTAATCACGAGAGTAGGGAGAGAGATACACTCTTCCTTAAAAAGGCTCTCCCTTTCTGGAATAGCCTGTGGTTGTCATTTCAAGGAAGACATCTTAACTAGTTCCTATGGTAATTTATCAATTTAGTTTATATAACAGTGCAATGTTTCTGGTCAGATGCAACCAAAACCATCTTCTTTAATTAAAACTTGTCTAGCTTCCTCTCTTACCACCCAACCCCATGAGTAGAATGGATCTTTGCCCTACATCTGATTGATGAACCAAATCAGGAAATTATTCCTGAGAGCCTCAAGTGCAGAGCATAATACATTTGGAAAATACATAATACATTTGGAAAATATTTCTCTAGTCCTTTGTCATGGACCACAAGTCTTTCCAGATGAGGATTCTCTCCAGAGATGTAGTGTGTACTGCAAATCTCTAGGTGACATCTAAGTTCCTCCAACAAGTTAGTCTTGAGTTCGAAGCCTTAATTTTTCAGAATACCTACTATCCTCCCCTTCCCTCCTCTTTTGATCTCTCCCCCCACTTGAGACATGGGGTCTGAGCATGAGTTTCTAACCTCCGAAGAAATATCTCCTGCCTCACATGTTTGGCTCACTTATCTGTATTTACTTTTTTATGCCTTAGAGGAAACAGAAAAACAGCAGGGTGCAATTATGAAGGTGTGAGCTGGCTGCTACCAGTCCTAGGCAAAAAATTAGCTCATCGCTCTGCCGTTCCCCACCCTCAAGTTAATGACAGCATCTGGTGACAGTATCCTATCAATTGGATAGGAAATACATGCAGCTGAGACTACTTGTGGCATGAGATTTCTTCACAAGAACCTTCAGCAACTATTTAACGATCATGAAGTGTTGGGTCCCCTTTTCCAACTTGTGATGGTCATCAAAATTCTGGGACCACTATTCTTGTATTCTTGACTAAGTACCCCAACAGCACAGGCAAGGATGGTCTGGTGTTACAAGCTACTCTGCATCTGGCTAGCAGAAAAGCTACATGATGCATGTTACACTGTACTTCTGTGACTCAATACTCAATGCATTTTTCTTCACAAAGTACCAGTGAGCCACCACAGTTTGAATGCAGGTTATACTGTGAGATGAAGAGGAATCTAACATTCCACTACTGTTCTACAATCCCAATATGATCCTGCTCCAGCTGTTATCACATATGAAACAGAAAACATTTGGGCTGCAAGCCCGTGTTTGTGTTTTTCCAAGGAGAGAGGGTTTAAATTTAGGAAGCAGTGTGAGGGATCACGGTTCTTCCCCTTCTTCTGTATTACGTCCCCTACTCAAATTGCATCAGCCCCAACCCCAGCAGCTGCTTTGTGAAACAAACAAACAAAGGCTGGAATTTGGTCCTGGACCTGTAACCTAATGTGTAGTTTGGCACATTCCTGTGTTACAGATACCTCTCTATAGGGTACTTGTATCACAGGGAATGTGGTTGTGCTTTTTGTCACAGTCATAATGCTGAGGCATGGGATGTTTGGAGAATAGCTCCCTAGGAGTGTGCAGGTGTTCCTCTTCAGACATTTACACCCAACATATGGATACTGGGGTGGCCAGGGATTGGTAGGTGGCAACTACCCTGGCTGCCTGATGCTTTGAGTGCAGCCAGAGACATGATATGACCCTTCATCTATGTGTAAGTGACTAATGCATGAATAAGTCTGTAATGGGAACAGTGGTATGGGCCCTCTGGATATGTAGCCCTCTGGATATTGCTGGGTTCCTACTCCCACTGTCTCTCATCCTTAGCCATGCTGGCTAGGGCCACTGGGAGTTGTCTACCATTATTTAGATGGGTAGCCACAAGTTGCCTAGCCCTGTTGCATGTAGATAGTGGTGCAAGGGAAAAGTTGCATTCTCATAATTTGGAGGAATGCAGAATAGTGAAAGAGTAGCAAAAGTTGCTTCTTCTTCCAAAACATGCTTCTCTTTCAAACTCTGAATAGATTAGTAAAGAACATAGTCATCCTGATAAGATGATGATGATATTATCATTATCATGATAATCACAATCATTACCATCATCTTTATTTATATGCTGCTTTTTCCTCAAAGTGGGACTCAAAGTGGCTTACAATAATTTAAAAAAATAGTTAAAAACCACAGAATACAAAAGTTAAAACATAAGTTAAATGATCAAATAAGAATTAAAAGAAAGTTAAAATATCTACTAACATGATATGATATAATATAATAATTAAAACTCAAACATCTATAAATTCAGCACAGTTAACAACATTCAGCACCTTTTATCAGGCAGGCCATAATCACATATTGAATGCTTGTTGGAATAAAAATGTTTTTGCTTGACTGCAGAAAGAAAGTAGACAAATTTTGTGACTTGAATTAGAAAGCTGACCTTCCTTGTTTAATGTACAGGAAATTTCTGTACGGAATGACAGTGGCAAAGATCTTCTGATATGTCATAGGTTTACTTGGCTTCAGTCCAAATTATATTACATTCTCATGTGTGCTGGTTGATTTACCTGCAAAATCATCTGCAATAATTCTACTTTTATGTTGTGTCTTCCATGTGACTTGTTTTTGCTGAAGGTAATGTACACAGCTAGTTATAGGTTCTGGAATATCTCACTAAATATGAAATTTATGTGATATTATCCTCACAAATGTTGTATAAGCAGTGTCCAGTGATTATACTAAACTTTTCACATATTCACATTGAGTTCCAGATGCACACATGCACATCATCATGTGCTCTTCCATTGTGAGATCCTAGCAGTTTGAATATGTGAGCTGTCTCTCATCAAAAAATAATGAATATGGATATAGATATGTGAGATAATGACAAAGCTGTTTGCTCTGTGGTGTCTGTTTCCCACATAAGTCAACACTTGATACCTTACTCTTTGATAGGAACCATAACTCCAGCACATAATTTGCATGCAGAAGATTCAGTCCCTGCCATCTTCAGCTGAATGGGTCAGGCAGAAGGTGTAGGAGATGGCAACATGTTAGAGAACCTACAAAACTGCTGCCAGCATAGGTCTAGATCTGGGGTGGGAACCATGTGACCCTTCAGATGTATTAGACTACAGTTCCAGTATACTTTCCTATGGGTTCTAGGACTTGCAGTCCATGACCATCTGGAGGATGGCATACTTTCCACACCTGGGTTATATTGACAAATAGTTTAACTTCATATAAGATTGCTTGCTTTGTTCCTTGCAAAGCTAAGAAAAGTTCCCTCTGATGATGTTGCTTGGGGAATTTGGGGAGGTGCAGTAAAAAAAAAATGTAACTTCCAAGCTCTGGCTATTTGATAGTGAACATAAATTTGAGAAATCACTCTTTCCCATAAAGCTGGCATTGAATCTTATTTCAGCAATGTAGATGATGCCATCCTCCACAACACCTGAGGACAGCAGGGTAATTCAGGTGGTATATCTGTTTCTTTCACTCACAGTTCCTCTTCCAAGCAGTTCCTAATGATGGGGCTGCTCTGTCACAACTTTTAAAAGAAATAACTAGCCTGGGTTGAATTAAGAGATATTGCCTCTAAAGAACAATTATTAAATACTTCTGAGTGTCAGGAAATAAAGCAAGACATTTAGAACCATTAGAAAAAGTCCATGTTCAAGAATACAGAAGCAGGAGGACACTGTTGCTTGCTGTGGAAGAAAGTATGTTCAGTGCCTAAGGTAATTGTTCAAGAACATTTCATGCTTACCTCTTGACTGATTACTCTAGAATGCTGCCAAGGTCAGTGAAACCTTTGGTTATCTGTCATATGAATGCCAGCTTCATGAAGTAGTGACCAAGAATACAGTAATTTAAGCATATGAAGTTTTTAAAAGCATGGTGCATACAATTAGTATTTGACTTAAGAGGAATAGTCCATCCCAAACTCCATATGCCTCTTAAAACTATTTTTAATATTTGGAAATCAGTCTTAACCACTCAGGTTCTACTTTGCCTCAGTAAAAAAATAGAAACATTGCCCAATAATAAAAGTCTTACCTTATCACTGCATTTTAAAAACACCTATTGAAAACAGTACTTTTGTCTGTCTCTTGTCTAGAACAGACTGTCTGGACTGGAAATCAACAGTTCACAATGACTCAGAAGTGGGGGAGTGAGAGCTTTCATATAAGATTGCTTTGGAATTGTTCTCTCTGATTAATCAAGAGGATGTTGCATCAAAGATCTTATTTCAGTCTGCTTTAGATGCGTGGCTAGGTAGCCAAAGACGTCATTCTCACAGTGTATTCTTTTATACCAGTTCCTTACAAGCATACATGTAATGATGATTTGTTTTTGTGTTCGTCCTGATAGCCAAACAGTCAGAAAGAAAGACACAGCAAGTAACTTTACTTCTGGGGATAAAAACAGTGATGCATGTAAGTTTTTTACTCCAGGTCTCAAGTCAAGTCTCAAGCTGAGTCTCAAGTCCTTGCAAGATACTTGCAAATCAAGTCTCAACTCAAGTCTCAAATATGGAAGCCAACTTTAACAGAAAAAAAAGTGGTGATGGTGGTGGTGGTAATGTGTGTGTGTGTGGGGGGGAGGAATCAATGGGCATACAAGGGCCTGCAGCTTCTGAAGTGGAGAATAGGAGCCTTCTTACTTCCCATCTCCAGGCTGGAGGCTTTTGTGCCATGGGGCATAATGCAGCTTCTGAAGTGGGAAATAGGACACTTCTCACTTCCCATTTCTGAAGCTGCAGGCTTTTTTCAGAAATGGGGAATAGGATCCTTTTTATTCCCCAGTACTGAAGTTTCAAAAGTTTTAGAAGGAAGGATCCTTCTACCTTAAGCCCATTGCCTAACACATTTGCTGTTCCCCTTTGAGAAATGTGCCTTGTGCTCTGGAGGCTATTCTTGCCTTCTGATCTTAGGAAAAGTTTTAGAAGGCTCCTTTGATATACAGTGGGGACAGGCTGCTGAAAAGACCTTAGTCTTGCCTGGAGCCCATTGCCTAACATGTTTGCTGTTCCCCTCTGAGAAATTCATCCACACTTTGGACTTGAGACAGGTCGTCACATGACCAATATGCAAAAAGAGATGGAATTGTTGTTCAAAATCATAAGATTTCTGAATGAATGTGTTATGTTGCTCAACCAAGGGCAGCAAGTCAGTCACTAAAAATATAAAAGTCATGAGCCAAGTCAGTGTGTCATTTATTGCTGAGTCAAGTCACTGAAGAGACTTAAATCTGACTTGAGTCCGAGTCAGTCAACTCAAGTCTACATCACTTGTAATGAGAGGGCTACCAGTCCCCCAGTAATATAATGACTGATAATGACATTCCTTTCTTGGTGTAATAAATAATGTTAGCCCACTATAACAAAAATGTTTCTTCTGTGGGGTCATTTTAGAGGTTGAGGTCAGTTTTGGCTATATTTGCATTTTAAGTGTATTTTTAAAGATTATGACTGGCATCTTGTTGGTGACTTACATATTTGTAAGTGGAATTACGTATATGGGAATAGAATTGTGCAGTTGTACAACATTCATATTCAGTAGAGGGCTGCTGTTACATTGTTACATTGCAGAGCCAGCAAGGTGCCCCATGTGCATTGATGAGCGATGCACAACTGGACTGATGTGTATATTTGTTGATGTGTACTCTTGCTAGTGTCCTGTTACACATCCTCAGTGGGGGTTTCTTAGTTCCTCTGCTATATAGCTAAATATACATCAAGTTATATAACATAACTGGCCATATAGGATTCTGGCAAATGGGAACAAAAGAGTAACACATATCCCTCAAACAAAGAGTAATGCCAACAAATTGTTTTAGGAAAGAACAATAAATATATTTTTCAACATAATGGTCCAGATTCCTGTCAGAAAGTTGATCCCTTTGTCACTTTAGAAAAATGTGAATGATTTACTTTCTTCATGATCATATTTACAATATAATCCAAAATCTTGTTGTTACTTTCACCTACAAAAGACCCATTAAATCAATTAGATTTATCTATGTATTGATGACCAGTGCTGACCTGATGACAAATAACAGATGTGTAAACTCACCATTCAACAACTAGATTTAATGGGTCTGTTCTGTCTGGGATTAACCAACATGGTATTAGCTTTAAACTGCTATAAGGAAAAGATTCTATTTAAGTGTCTACTTGTAATGTCAGCACTGGCTCAGGCAAATGTTGACAAAGCTGTCCACAAAAAGCTGATTGCTGGATGCAGATACATGCTAAGAAGGAGGCAGAGACTAGGGAATGCAAAAGGCATGAATGGGCTTTGTTAGAGGTGGATTTTCCCAAAGAATTCTAGGAAGTTGGACAGCAGGGAGATGTTCAGGAAAGATCTTCTGTACGAGCTCATTCTGATGGCTTCTGAGTTAGTGCTGGAGAAATTAAGGACAGCTCCAAGTGATTCCAATATCCATATTTAATCCATTTTGATAGCGCCAGCCATGGTCACCATTGGGTTATCTCAGTACATTGTTGGTTAGACGTAACCTGAATCTGTTTTTTGCTGTTAGACAGTTTGTCTGGGGTGGTGGATCTCAGTGACCCAGGCATTATGGATTGATCATTTCCCTGTGAACAATGACTGATTTTGGCAGATCTTTCCTACAGAGGTTGAACAATCCAGAGACACTCATTTCTGAGTTTCTCTATGGAATGATAAGACTGAAAGGGCTTTTGACACAATCATACTCAAATGTGCACACCAGCACTGCAGAGCCCATAATGACCCTTGATATGTAGATGATCTAAAGGCCATGAAACAGGCTATAAGGTTTAATTACCAGGTATGCTCTAAGAGCACATGCATGAGTTCTCATGTGTAACAAGCCTGCACGTCTCTGAGGGATCCCTCTGATTTTTTCAATACTGTGTCTTAAGCAGGTTGGAGTGAACAACCTGCATACACATGGAACTATCTGAAAAGGAAGTTTTATTGAACATGTAAGAATGAAAACATACACACTATTGCATTAAGGAACAACAAATACTATGACAAAACTTCATAAATGGTAAACAATGCATGTCAAATACAAATGACTAGCTAATACAGCACAGTTGCTTCAGGATGGGAAAACACTAATTCAAATGGGCAAACTAGCAAGACTAGCAAAACTAGCAAGAGTTTGAGGTTAAGTCATCTGAAGTTCAGGGTTGCTAAGAGGAGGAGGAGAAGAGAGAAAAAGGTATTCAGAAATTAGGAACTGTTATCCTTTCCCTAATCCACACACATTCCAGAGATAAGGGGCACCCCATAATTATATGTTTTAGATGACAGTCCTTTACTCAGTCCTTGGTCCCATTGGACCTTCTTGTGGAGTATGGTACTTCCAGATGGAGTAGTGCAAAGAAAACAAGCACAAGCTATCAGTGTCCTATAAGCCAGACCAAGACTTTAAGGAAGACAATAAGATAATGTGATTCTCTGGCTAAAATACTGGATTATGGCAAAATCTGAAAGAGAGATATTTCAGCTGGAAAAGCAATGAGGCTCAGTCCTGGTCAGTGATTCAGCAACAGGGCTCCAGAAGCAGGACATATGCACCTTTCTCAGGAATAAGAGCTCTTGGTTAAACATGGAAGCTCTAAGTAGATGGAAGCTTCAAGAAAATCTCTACCTCAGGACACCTCTTGCTCAAAGCGGGATTCTGAACCTTCCCCCAGAATATACCATGTTTAGAATATGGCATCTTTTCCAGGAATCTGAGAGATTCTTAAACTTTGCTCCAAGTTTGGGTATTTCACAATCTTGCACTGTCTCAGGATACTGTACCATTTTACAAACTAAAGCTCACCTGAGAGAGATGATTACTGTATTTTGAGTAACAAAGAGGAAGAAATGTTGAGCTGATCACCCTGTACTGTACAGATGAGCTTTCTTATCAGTTTGAGTTCTTATCTATAATCCATTGTTTTGCAAATTGCAGGATTTCATACTGGGAGAGGCAGAACTCTGGCTAAGGGTATTCCTTTGTGTCCAATAATTGAATCAGTACTCTTGTCACACCTGGTAATAGTAATTAATGGAGTCACATTCTTTCAGTGTGGATACTAGCTATAGGATATGACTAGAGAGGCTTTCTAAGCTAATCTTTCTCTGCCCTTTGCCATATAGTCAAGCAGTTCAGTGTTGAAAATGCATTCATACATGCACATATATACAAACGTGTCTTAATGGCGGATTTGTATAAATATGGCCATGCTGGCTAAAGTGTCTAGACTGAAGATGGAATATGTCATAAAGAAAAATGATAGATTATAAGGACATCTCATCATGCCTACCACATTGCAGGGAGGAGGTAAAAAAAATCTCTTATTTTATCTTTAACCTTCCTTCCAGCTGAATTATTCTGAGTGATGAAAAGCTAGTTGAGATCCAGCTGAGAGAAGCGAGGAGTGGAACCAACAGTGACTTGCTGTGACAACTTTACTACACACTTTGAGGGGGAAAAATTACCTGTATTACCAGAATCTGACGCCAGAATCTGATTACCAGAATTACCAGAATCTGATGCCACAGATGGCAATGTCTGGGGAAGTCTCCAGAGTACCTTCTAGTCAGGCTTCTTGGAATCAGTTCCTGTGGTTTCAGCCTGATAACATGGGCAAGAGGCTTGAATCAGATCACCCAACCATCTGTAAGCTTGACCTTTGCCCATCGTGGCTGGTAAGGACTAGCAGAGGTGCATTTATTAGCAGATGATAAATACCTCAGTTAGCAGGAGATGCCTTCCACTTTGAAAGTTGGGGTGGTGCACTCTTTCTCTAAGAAAACCTCCTTAGGCTTAGAAGTACGTGAAAGTCACTGTTGTGTCACCAATATACTCTTTTGGAGGAAGGTGCTTGGATATGTGAAGATTGGGAAGAAACTGAAGAAGCCATTTCAGTCTGGATTCAGTACCCAAACAGTGTTGGTCAGCCAGACTGATGAACTGCTTCTGATCAAAATGATTAAGTTTAGTCAGAATTAAATCAGTCAGTATAAGTCTGTGTGAGACAGGAGTTTGGGTAAGTAGGTCATTTAGTACACTCCTACTTGAATCAGTTGAGTAGGGAGTGGAACTTCCGAATTATGTTTGAGTAAGGTTGGAATAAACATATAAGTAAGTATATAACTAAGTATAACAACTGGGTTAAAACGCTGTCTTGTAAACATATATATTTTAAAAAAGATAATTGTGAACGATTTCATTATCTTTTTCCGTTAAATAATTTTTTTTTGTTTTGTTTTTTGCATGTCTTTGGTGGTCACTACACTGAGGGCTTTTTCGCACTTTGGGAAGAAAACGGGGCAGTCTGTTACTCACCAGACTGGTGTGCTCCCTCTGACGATCCATGAGGATCCGGAGCAGTGTGTGCCCGCGCTACACACTGCTCCAGGGACGAAAATGGAGGCTTCTGGTTAGTGGAGGCTCTCCACCAACAGGAGAAGCTTGCCAGCCAGAAGCCCGCCCCCAGAAGATCTGCAGCCTCGCGCTGGTGTGAGCCAGCAGATCTACACAGGAGCGCAGCGATAGACTGGGGCGCGCTGGGCTATTGAAATACCTGTTTTAAGCGGTCTTTCAATAGCACAGAGAACCACCAGTTCTGGTCGTTCCGGAGTGGGCTGAAGTCTGAAATGATAGAAAGTAGTTTCGCCCCCAAGTGCAAATCTCCTCGCTGGAGGACACGTTGCCCTGTTTTAAAAACAAAGTGCGGAAAAGACCTGAGATTAGGTTCAGGCACAGTGGTGTCTTTGGTGGCAGTAGATGTACAATTGTGATTGTTCTCTTTGGTGACTATTGATGGATTTGGAAAGGAACCCACACAGAAAGAGTCACAAAAGGTGATTATAAAAGGAGTCATAAAAGGAGTCATTAAAGGAGATAACTTCAACTGTTTAAGCTGCATGTTCATGGTGGAAGCAGCTTAGATAACTGGTAGAGAATTATCTTATGTGGAGACAGCGGTGGGACAAGCAGAGGTCCCACAAGGGTTAGATGGATTTAGAGGCTTGATGTGTCTGGGGTCAACTTCAGATAGCGATGTGGATAATGTGGCCACAGTTGTCCCTGTAGTAGATTAATACAGTGGACTCTACGCTGCCTTTGAAGATGACACAGAGGCTGCAGCTAAGGCAATCTATAACACTTAAATAGGATACAAATAGCTTATAGGAACCACATGACATAGGGTCAGAAGGAATTGCACTGGCTGCCAATATATTTCCACTGCTAGTATAAAGTGCTGACAGTGACAAAGATTTGTTAATACTTGAAGGGGAGCCTCTCTATACATGCATTTACCAAACATTGAGCTCTGGTGGAGGGCCCCATCTGTGTCCCACTAGTGAAAACAAGACATTATCTGGATACTTTAGAGAGGGCCTTCTATGCTGTTGTACCCCAGTTATAGAATGCCCTCCTTTTGGGTGCCAAGAACCTTTTCCTGAAACAAGGAACCAACTTTCTTCTTTGCTTCAGTGCAGCTAATTATTAAAAATGCTTTTGTTACCCTGTTTCCTGGGGGTCCCGTGAGGGACTCCAAACGTGCTCAAATAAAAGTGGGGAAAATCAGCTCAGAGCACAAGTTAGCAAAACGAGAGGCAGGGCAACGCAGCAGAATCTTTAACCCAATGTCTACGGGGTCAGGCCAAGCCAAGCAGCGCACCAATTGTGAGATAATAACTTTAAATTTTATTAAATACAGGCAAACGGTGTATGCAACATACTCACACAAGTAACTATAGAAAATCAAGGTGTTAGCGGTATAGAGGGATTTGGAGAGGGATTGTTGAAGTGGGAGATACTACACCTGTCTGAAGCCTGGAGTAGATCAATGAAGAGGTTTGTAGATGCGCAGTCTCGGACGGAGACCGAGGGGAAAGTTTGGCGGACGGAACGGCAGCAAGGCAGGGTGGAGGTACAGAACGATCCGAGGAAGCTCTCGGAACTGGGGGTTTTTATAGGGAAGATATGACCATAGGCTAGTCTGTACTTTGGGAGAGAACAATGAGGTTTGGGCGTGAGACAATGTCTCTGAAAGGTCAGAATTTAGCATGATTGAGTTAAGTCCGAATTGACAATGGAATGGCCAGTATGCAGATGCAGCTCGCTTGGTGGTTAAGCTTCTAGCTCGCCAAGTTACCTGCTTGGGGCAGGCGGCTCTTTGTATTAGTGTGCATCTTTAATGAGGTGTTTGTCTAGGGAGGTCTCCTAAAGCAAGATCTGGCTGAGTCTGGCTTGCCTGGGTGGAGAATGGAATGTTCAGCAGTTAATGGCCATGCCTAGCTCTGTGCTTGTTCGGGGGCCTCACAAACACTTGGCCAAGGGTGGCAAAATGAGACCGAATTGTGATATCAAACGATATCTAATATCCTCCAAAGTAAGGCTAGTAAACGGTGATAACACTTTGCTTTGTCTAAAAAAACAGCAGATTTCAAATATGGTTATGTTCTTTAATTTGCATACTTCTACAAAATGGCAGCTGGCAAGCCACTATCTTGGACAACAATATGAAAAAGCATATAAAAAAGGAACTGTTTTTTCCCTTCACAAGGATTGCTTATATACACATTTAGATATGTTAACCAACTAATTAGTTGACTAAAGTCCATGATTAATAGATATCCATTTGTTTGATTGCATGACAAAAATTCAAAAAAACAAAAAACCAACCAACCGCCCCCCCCCCCCCAAGTAGTATTATTTGTGGTGTGATTCCTCTTTCATTGGGATAGAACATCCATGTGTGTCCTCCTCAGTGATGTATTTAAGTCTTTTACTCCAAGTCTCAAGTCAAGTC
This sequence comes from Iguana delicatissima, assembly GCA_948472985.1. Taxonomy (NCBI): domain Eukaryota; kingdom Metazoa; phylum Chordata; class Lepidosauria; order Squamata; family Iguanidae; genus Iguana; species Iguana delicatissima. The sequence continues at coordinate 635,077 of CAOKZL010001129.1, read as the reverse complement.
TCAAGTCCTTGAAGATACTTTCAAGTCAAGTCTCAAGTTTGGGAGCCAATATACCTCAATCTATATTCCAGAATTTCTGGACAGAGTTGAATAAAGTCTGTGTTAACAATTTAAGCAGAGTCATTCCTCCACATTTGTGATTTTGCCATCTGCAGCTTCGGACATGGGGAATAGGACCCTACTTGCTTCCCATTACTGAAGCTTCAAAAGCTTTAGAACAGTGGTTCTCAACCTGTGGGTCCCCAGATGTTTTTGGACTTCAGCTCCCAGAAGCCCTGAGCATTGACCATAGTGGCTGGGGCTTCTGGGAGCTGAAGTCCATGAACATCTGGGGACCCACAGGTTGAGAACCACTGCTTTAGAAAGAAGGATCGTTCCTCCTCAAGCCTGTTGCCTAACCCATTTGCTGTTCCCTTCTGAGAAATGCACCCTGAACTCTGCTCTTGTCTTGTGTTCTTAGGAAAAGTTTTAGAAGTCTCCGTCAAGCCTGCCTCAAGCCCATTGCCTAATCTGTTTGCTGCTCCCCTCTGAGAAATGCACTTTGGGCTTGAGACAGATTGTTTTGTGATGTGTAGGCTAAAAGAGATGGAAGCATTGTTCAAAGTCGTAAGGTTTCTGGATGAATGCGTTACATTACTGAACCAAGAGCAGCAAGTCAGTCAATAAAAATATAAAAGTCTCAAGTCAAGTTGAGTCAGTGCATCGTTTATTGCCAAGTCAAGTCTGAGTCAAGTCACTGAAGAGACTTAAGTCTGGCCTGAATCCAAGTCAGTAGACTTGAGTCTACATCACTGGTCCTCCCAAACTCAGACCAATGTTATTTAGTCAGAGACCATAGTGGCAATATTTTATCCACACATACAGAATGATATTTGAGGTAATACTTGGATCAAGTGTTTGCAGCTGCTGCAGCTACCTTGGAAAATGTAGCACATACCTTGCTGTGATAGTACCTTGGAAATCTGTGATCTCGTCAGTGTAAATGGTTTCTCCACTGATGCAGATTCATAGTTGTGTTCATAGTTGCTGTGGCCAACTATGGCCACATAGTTCTGCAGTTTGTGCTCAACTGGCACAGCATTTGAGAACCCACTGTGGCACTGCCATAATACAGTGGAGTCCATATGGAGCTATTTATGTAATGTTCTCATGAATTAGGAATTAAGAATTATAAGTCTAGTCTTGTCTAAAAAGAAATATTTGTCCCCTTCCTTCTTAACCTCCACTTCTCCTAGTGCCAGTTCAGACTTAGTGCTTCTTGTAGCCCTATGCTCATCAATGGAGCAATAGAAATGTTTGATAAATCAGAAGATATAGGTTACAGTATCTTCTCTTTTTAGTACAACTTACATTATCTTTGTTACTCGGATTAAAAAAAAACCCTTCAACATGTAGTTTAATGAGATGTTCAAACAGCTAGATTTTTCACTTGAATTCATTTAACATCTACTTTTTAAATACCTAATAATATGACACAAAAGAAGAACAGAGAGAATCCATTCTTACTGAAATAGACTTTGTATTAATATTTTTACAATGGCTTAACTTCATTTATTTCTTTTATTATCTAATGTGCAGTTATTTATAGAGCACTTTAAAAATGTGTCCTATATATTAAACTAGGAGACGATGGCAAGAAATAATCATTAGAAAAAAATCTTACCTGTACATTGCTCTATGGGCTTGACATCAAACTGAAACTACGGATGTTGACATTGACAGTTGTCACATTAAAATGCCAGGTATCTGTGGACTGGGAATGTCCTGATTTGGTGTGCTGGCATTCTAGCCTTGCACATGTAGCTATTGGAAAAATGGTTTTGAACAAGTCGATGCAAAACACATGCATTTTTTTTTAAAAAGTGAATACTGACAAATAAAATAAGTATCTGGTGATAAACAAAGTGTAACAAACATACTGTGTGTATTGCTACCATATTTCTGTAATAGGAGACAATGACTGCAAATAGGCCTTGCAGTTAAGGTGAAGTTAGGTATCCAGTTTTTTCACTAGACAGGTCATATCAGATATTTATGCTCATGTGCTCATGTACAATTGTCTGGAGCAGAGCCTTCCTAATTTTTCATGTTGGTGACACACTTTTTAGACATGCATCATTTTGTGACACAGTAATTCAGTAGGTGGAGACAGCCCCTCCACCTGAGCCTGGCCCACCACTGCCACGACCGCCCTCGCCGGCTCTTTTTTGCCTCAGGCAGTGGCAGTGGGAGAGGCAGCCCCTTCACCTGGGTCTGGCCTGTGGTGGCAGCGGCAGAAAAGGCAGCCCTTCCACCTGTTACATTTGCAGAACACACCTACACACTACAGCCAACACACTCACGTGTCACGACACACAGTTTGGAAAGCTCTGGTCTGGAGGCTACCCTCTTATCCCATTGATAATCTGTCCCATATGGAAAGGAAAGTAGAACTGGTAGAGAAGTGGAACTGGGTCTTTTGTCAGTTCTTCTTCCCTTGCCTTCTTCCTCTAGGGAACGTGAGGGAATTATGGAGGCTCCCTTGGGACCATGTACACCGTCCCAGGTAAGGCTCCATAAGTCTCTCATGTTCTCTACAGGAAGAAGGAAAGATGAGAAGAACTGACAAAAGAGTGAACCCCACATTGGAAGAATGATACATCTCTATAATTTACAATGGTCTAAATAGTGGAACATTGAAAAATGAATTGTTGAAAAACAGGGGCGCAGTGTGTGTGTGTGTGAGAGAGAGAGAGAGAAAGAGAGAAAGGCGGAGGGGGGGTAGGAGAGAAAGAATTATCGCTTTCTCCTGTAAACTGGAAATCTGGCTATCCTAATCCTATATAGTGAAATTAATTCAAACCAGCAACTACAGACTTATTCCCAGGTAAATACAATTAGAAGTTTGTTGTCGTTGCTGTGTGCCTTCAGGTCGTTCCCAACTAATGGCAACCCTATTATGGGGTTTTCTTGGCAAGATTTGTTCAGAAGAGGTTTGCCTTTGCCTTCCTCTGAGGCTGAGAGGTCCAGGGTCACCTAGGCCATTTCCGCACTAGCCTGTTATAGCGCTATGATTCCACTTTCAACATCCTATGGAATCCTGGGGTTTGCAGTTTAGGGATGGGCCAGCCATCCCCTCTCTAAACTGCAAACCCCAGGATTCCATAGGATGTTGAAAGTGGAATCATAGCGCTATAACAGGCTAGTGCAGAAATGGCCCTAGTCTGTTTCCAGGGCTGAGTGGGGATTTGAGCCCTAGTTTCCAGAGTTGTAGTCCACTGTTCAAATCGTTACCCCACATTGGCTCACAGTTAGGAGTACAGGAGGGCTGTTAGCCTAAAAAGCAGTAAGGGTAACATGTGGAAAAGGCATGAACAGCAGCAATTTTAACTCTCTCCCCTGCTTATTTATTATGCAGAAAAGCAATGCTATTACCAATTTTTAAGGATACCGCCCCTCTTCTTTTCAAGAAAATAACATTCTGCAAACTACTTATTCTGTAGCATTAAAAGATGTGCATTCTTAAACATTTCAGAGCCACAGTACACGCTTGGTATTTTAGTGAATTTTAACAGTGAGCTATTCTTGGTAAATATTTCCACTCTATAATGCACCTATATTTCATTTTTCTCACCTTGGTTCCCCACTTAACATTATTCATGGAAACAAAAGGCATCAACCCACTTGCATAACAAAGTATAATGCTGATTTGTTGTTTGCATTTCCCAGGCAAATGCTTCTGTCATTTTTCCTCTTTCAGAAGATTTTAATAACTAAGCTTTTGAATGCTGGGAAACTTTGGATGATCTCTTGAAACATGCTGTACCTACCAATTGAATAGAAAAGGAACTGTTCCTTTCTCAAAATTATCAGGGAAGCAATTTTACTGCTGTGTTCTTTCTAATTGTCTACATAGTTATAACAGGGGTGAAGATTTTGAGTGGCAGGTAAGGTGCAAGATACATTTTCTTCTCTCTTCAACTTACTCGGAAAGTGTGGAGAGGCAAACATGGGACCTTCAAGGGTAGTGAGAATAAGTTAATTTGGGGTGGAAGAACAGAGAAGAGAAGAATAGTCTGCAGAAAAGGGGAGAAAGCCGAAGAAGGAGAATTTCAGCTAATGGTCATATGGGAAAGAACATAAAGGAAAAGGATCTATTACCCCTATAGATCTAATACTTCAGATGTAACTGTAATTGTGGCATTCTCACCATCATCTGACTCAGATATTTAATCAGGACTGATGTGCATTTTATCAGAACAAGACAAGCTTTCTCAAGCTTTCTGCTGCTGCCTTTAATAAATTTAAACCTCTTCAGTTTAATAACACAGTTTAATAGAGTTAATATTGCAAATTCACCAGTCTTTCAGATAGTATGTTCAGTTCCTCTAGAGATCCTGAAAGCCTTAGAATGATACAGCCACCATTTGAGGCAGCTGGAAGTGATAGTGGGTCACCTCCACTCACCCTTTGCGCCATTCTGGAGTATGTGTGGTGGTTTTGGGGAGAGAAGTCTCCCCATACTGCATTTTACAGTCACAATTTGCTTACCGTATTAAATAGGTTGACTGAGGAAGATGACTTAAAAAATAGGAGAAATAATAAGGTAGTGTTTTTGTTTTTGTTTTTTAAAAATAAGGATACTAGGAGGCATGTTTTAGTAGGCCTGGAAAATGAAAAGTGCCTCCTCAGCTAATGGGAAGAACTTTCTCTGCAACATCTTAGGATTTTCTCGCTGATTTTTCAGAAAGGCTCTGTGGAAACTGCATCTTCTTCTCAGCTATGGTATCTGATCATGGAACCTGTTAAGCCTAATGCATTTTCAGTGGGTTTACTAGTTTTTTGGATGTTGACTTCTACTAAGTCTATCCTTTTTGTTTTCTTCCAATGCTACTGTTTTATGTGTTTACCGAGATTATTAATGTTTCATATTTTAACTCTTATTTGTATATCTCTCGTTATTTGCTGTGACTTTGACTTATGGTGACCCTATGAACGAAAGACTTCTAAGAGCTTCAGTTCATCAACTGCCCTGCTAAATTCTTGCAAATTCAGGCTTCCTCTTTTCCTCCTGCCTCCCTGTTATTGAGCATTATTATCTTTTCCAGTGGGTTGCATTGTCTCCTCCTTTAACTCTGTTACCCAGAAACATTTTTACCTGGACAGCAGGGCAGAAATGTCTTACGTAAAGCAAACACAGTAAATTGTCAGTTTTCAAAAGTGTGCCTTCTTATAGTTTTATAGAGAAGAAAAGAACACAAAGATTTTGAAAAATACAACCATTAATGGACACATCTTTAAGGCATTCTCTGCATTTGTGAGGATATGGCCTCTGTAGATCTACCTGCTCTAGGCTCCTCGTCCTGCTACCACTTTGTCAGGAACCTTCTCGTAAACCATGTACATATAGTGTAAACTTGCATCAACAGCGCTCAGCTGCTACCCTCATTTTATCACACCCATACTCCCATTCTATCTGCTCACATAGACATCTGCACACACATCATTCTTATCCTGCACATTCATGTATGCGAAAGTGAAAGCTTATAAACTCTTATCATGGGAACCATGCACACAATTTTGAAGCATCTGGAGGCCATCTGAATTCTTCAGCTTCAACATTGTGTATATGGCTTCACTGATAAGACTACAAAGCTTGCACTTTACATATATTAACATGCAGGATAATAAGTGCTACCTATGTTTATTGGGGCAGCTGAGAAACTAACAGGTTTGGTGGCTTGTTCTGCACTTAAGTGATGCAAATATAAGTATTTCACCAGAAACATGTTTGATAGTGGGAGCTATGAGGAACGTCGCTAAGGCAGCAATAAACTGTACGCTTGAAGCAGAACCCAGTAGGATTTAACAAACATGTATGGTTCCATGGCAAAAGTAATCCAGATTTTAGCAATTTTACTGCCTCAGACAAGGTCTATATTGCTTCCCATTTCAGCCAGCAACATTGCATATCTTCAACTAGCACGTCCTCCAGACTATATTCTGATATCCCTTATATGTCATTTCAGTTTTTTTCATAATTCTTGCATGGCACAGTAACTGTTTCATGTTCCAACTACTTTTTTTAAAGAAGTAGAGTCAATGAATACTGAGTGGAGAATTTTTTCACTCTGCTTAAAAAAAAACAACCCCGATTATATGGTGATACCAATTAAATATTTTTGAACGCACTTGAAATTTCACATTGCATTTTTCCCCCTCCAGCAATCAGAAAGGCACATCTCTATAGGAGAATTAGTGCTCCCAAGTGATTCTCCAAGCCAAATAATTTCCAGAGAAGTGGTGATGAATGGGTCTATTAGCAGCTCCTGCCTCACTGGAAATGACAGTACCTGTAAGAAGAAAAAAGTTATTTCCTAATTGCTCAGTGAATGTAGGCATCACACATAATCTTTCTTTAATAACCTACATTCTGATAAATATAAACTTAATCATCACTCAGCTTATTCATGCACTGTTATTATTCATCAACATGGGGTAGATGCCTTTAAAATGATCAAGGGTAAACCTCTAGTGCTGATAAAATGATTTAGTTTTCATGAGAGAAGTACAAAAAAAATAAAAATAAAAAGGGAAGTGGATACGTATGTACTGCAGTAAAGCACAAAATCAGACTCTAGCCTTCTCATTGCTGCCCAGGACCAAAGAACTATTTTAGGTATACCAAAGGACATATATCCAATGAAATGCTATTTTTTTTCTGGGCAAGCTATAACTACAACTGTATACATAAGCCCAATTTCTGAAGCTTTGAAATTCAGAAGAGATTTGCAATAGTTCCAAGCTTTATTGGGTCCATGGAATTAGTCATATGGGTCCAAATTCAACTGTTAGTCTCAACTGGAGTAAATCCGCTGAATTAATAGAATTAATGTAAGGGTTGACTTACCAAATTCCCATTGATTTAATATATGAATTCTATTTGGACCTAACAATTGGCAGTGATGTAGACCTGAGTTGACTAATTCAGACTCATCAGATTTTTAAGTTGTTCAGTGACTTGACTTGGGCCCTTTTCGCACGGCATTTGCCATGCAAAAGGGCCCCTCGAGTGTTGCACGAATGTGAGGAGCCGTCCACATGACGCACTCACAATTGCACAACGCTCCAGAGTCTGGCAGGCGCCGCTTGTGCACTTTTTCATTTTCGGCTTTGAGCTGAAAATGGTGCACAATTGCGCATCGCTCCAGGTCCCCGCGTGCACTTGCTGTGCATGCGGAGCTCCAGAGCTGCCCCAGTGCAGCCTGGGAAAAACCCAGGCTGCACTGCGGAAGAAAGAGGTGGGGCTCTTGCACGAGTGGGTGGCAACTGCGGAGCTGAAGGAACCAGGATGCAAGAGCCTCTCGCTGGAGGTTGCTTGCGCAATCTCCTCACCCCAGCTCCATGAAAAGGTGCATTGTGGAAAGGGCCTTGGACTTGACTTGGCAATAAATGCTGCGCTGACCCAACTCGACTCATGACTTGTATATTTTTAGTGATTGACTTGCTGCTCTTGGTTCAGTAATATAACACAATCATCCAAAAACCTTACAACTTTGACCAGTGCTTTCATCTCTTTTTGCCTCCTGGTCACATGATGATTTGTCTCGAACTAAAAGTGTGGGTGCATTTCTTAGAGGGAAACAGCAAATGCATTAGGCAATAGGCTTGAGGCAGGTTTGGGGTCTGCTCATCAGCCTATCCACTGCCCATAGGAAGTTTCTAAAACTTTTCCTAAAAGTAGAAGGCAAGGCTTGTCCCCAAAGTGCAGGGTACGTATCTCAGAGGGGAATAGAACATGTATTAGGCAATGGGCTTTAGGAGGAAGGATCCTTCCTTCTAAAGGCTTTGGAGCTTCAGTAATGGGGAGTAAGAAGAATCCCATTTCCCCACTTCTGAAAAAGCTTCCAGCTTTGCAAATGGGAAGTAAGAAGGATTGTTTTCTCTATTTCAGAAGCTGCAGATGGCAAAATTGCAAATCTGGAAAGCCAACTCTACTTAAGTTGTTAAAACAGACTTTATTCAACTCTGTCCAGAAATTTTGGAATATAGGTTGAGATAAAGTTGGCTCCCAGACTTGAGACTTGACTTGAGACTTGGCTTGAAAGTATCTTGCAAGGACTTGAGACTTGACTTGAGACTTGACTTGAGACTTAGAGTAAAATACTTAAATACATCATTGACAATTGGATTTAGGCCCGGGTCTTCTGATTCAGAGCATATAAAGCACAAAGGATTTTTTTTCTCTAGTGTAGAATAGGACAGATAGTTGAAGCCAGATTTTATTCATGTGGTTTCCCTGTGTACTCTTAAGAGAATCAGTGATCTAGGACTACATGCTTTAATAGGTTTAATTGGTACAGTGTATTCAACTGAGTTCCAGATTTAAGTGGCCACAGTGAAATATAAGCTATTTTATGAGCCTATTTTGGTTTAGATATTATACTGTAAGAGAAAATGAAAAATTAATACAAAAGGTGGCCTATCCTTCTAATAAGAAGAAAACTATGGCCATTTCTGCATTAGACTGTTATAGTGCTATTATTCCACTTTCAACATCCTATGGAATCCTGGGGTTTGCAGCTTAGGGAGGGGCCTATGACTTGATCAGGCATCTATGAAGGAACTAGAAAAGATACTCAGGTGTAACAATCCTTCTTTAGCAACCCATCAGATTATTAAATATCAAAGTCAGGATCATCCATGCTATCCATGCTATGGCGTTTCTGATGTGAGTGTGAAAATTAGGCCTGAAAGATACTGACAGGAAGAGAATGATCTGGAAAGTGGTGCTGTAGGAGAGTTCCACAGATACCATAGACTACCAAATAAATAAATGGGTCTGAGGGTAAATCAAACTTGAACACCCACTGGAAGTCACAATGACTAAACTGAGGCTATTGTAGTTTGGAAACATCTTGAGACTGCATGATGCAGTGGAAAAGACAATAATACTCAGTAAAGCTGAGGGCTATAGGGAAAAAGGAGACCACATTACAGATGGATTGACTCAAGCAAGGAAGGCATGGCCCTGAGTTTGCAAGTTCTTAGCCGGGATGTCAACAACAGGATATCTTAAAAGCCTCTCATTCATACATCAAAGCTGACTTGCTGGCAATGAACAACAAACAGCAACAATTCTTTCCGACAATGATGGGTAAGTATCTTACCCATCATTAGATTTTAAGTATCTTATCACTCACTTTTTAAAAAATCTTATTACTCACTTTTTTAAAAAATCACCAGTATAGGTTTTTAATGACAATTTGCTTAACTATAATTGACTAATTAATTTAAACTCATATGGTTAATCAACTAAAATATTTGGTGACTTGACAACCCTAGACTTTTTCACTTAGCAAAAAAGATTCCCCCCACCAACATGTGGTAAGATAGTTAAGAAGAAACTAAGTAGCTTTCCATCCTATCATTTTGTCAACAGTTAGAGGGAACTTATGATTCATGGAACTTTCTGCAGCATACATATAATTTTTAAAAGGAATCTTAAAAACGTATTAAAAATAAAACACACTGAAATAGTTTCTGGTCATCCCTAGCTATTAAATGTGTATCCAACTAAGCTGCTGAATGACAGCCAATTTGCTCATCATGCTAGTGTTTACCAATAGAGAATTTCAGACATTTATATACTTGACCCAAAGCATGTCTACGTGTTCTGCTAATTCCATTGGGGCTTATTCCTGGAAAGTTATATATGCAATGTCTAATGTAATCCTTAGTTTTATATTTTGAGGTAGAGGAGTCCCAGAAGAAGAATATTGTGTTTATTTTTTAATATGTACCTTAGTTCTGAGTCACTCATGGGTTGATTGTGGACCATCTCCAGAGGAAGTGAACTCCAGAAATGAGAACAGCAGGGATAACACACAGAAAAGAGTTTGCGTGTGACCTTCTTTACTTCTTGGTGACTCACATGGGGAGCACAACCAATATAATTTCACAGAGATTACAAAAGAACATAAGGAGATGAACAGTTTCTGAGGGATGTAGAGCCCAAACCATGTTGGATTTTGCTTGTAAGACTTGAATGACTAGTGCAAAAGATGGCATTACAAAAGGAATCGTGCTATTAGAGGTCACTCATTCCAGTCAAAGGTCCTTCCTTCTCGATCTGTGTTAATAGTTAAAACTTCTCAATAAACACTGTAAGTCTACCTCATTGTTGACAAATTGTCATTGTGTCAGGTGAGGAATTTTCCCTTTTTTTCTCCTGTGATATTTTCTGTGGTAACTAGAATATTCAAGGTGAGCAGTCTCTGAGATGAGTAAGTGTTTTAAAACATTAAACATTACCCATTAATTATGCAAGATAAAAGCTTAGACAAGTCTTAGGAGTCTCAGTTAATTGAAATGGGTGGCATTAGATGAAGACATCACAGCATGTAAGAGTTGTGTGCATTAGGACAGTGGGATGTAATAGTGGGTGAACATACAAGAGGAGGGAGGGTGGACTATGAATGGGCAAACTGCTTTCTTTTTGTATGAAGTGGAGGATTTGATTGCTATTCAGAGAATGTTGTTCTACTAGAGTGCAAGTGACTTTTGATACCACCATAGAAGATGTAAGAACAGTTCGATATGCTGAATCTTTGAAAGCATTCTCTGTGTCGGACATACAGACAATACATCACCTGGGTTCCCCTGCTAGAATAAACATACTTACCTCTCTTCAGCGTACCCTCAGAGGACTTCTATAGTAATCCTTGTATTACTCTAGTAGCTTTCAAAAGTTTCTGACTATCAACATTGTTCACCACAGCTATAAAATTTCTGCTTTGGCTCTATCCAGATATTGAGATTTTCACCATTTCTACATAATGATGTTCTCCTGCATCGTCCCTTCACAATCCCTGCTGGGATGGGAGTGTTCCCCAACACTCCCCTCCACACCCGGGCAACTGCGTCTAGAAGGGAGTGCAAGGGATATGCTTCTTCCTTCCACATTGCACTCTTCCCATACCGCGGTGGGGAAGGAAGCATGTGATTGCGCTTCTGTTTTTTCCACATGGCTGGGGGTGAGGGAAGCGTCACGCAATCATAGGTGCTTAATGGATTTTTTTCCATTATGCGAATATCCCACAATTGTGATGTGTGGGGATGCACTGACTTTGGGAGCGTGATGATGTTCTACGAAACACGACCTGCAGACTGCTGTAATCTTGTCTCCTATGCGGGACAGCCACACTATGCAGAAATGGCCTATGATTGACCTGCACACTCTTGTGGTACCTCTCATGTCACTGCTCATTAGTTTACTTACAGAAAACTCTTTGATAGATTTTAGATGGGGAAAAGCAACCATCTGCAGAAACTGAGCAGCTCAATTCAACCTAGAGAATCCTTAATTTAGAATAATCTAAATGGGATCCTGTTTGATCTTTTTTTTCTGGTTTACTTAAGGTATATTTTTCCTTTCAACCTTCATATAAATATATCCGAGGGTGTTGTATTAATATATTAAATAAAAATACACAATAAAAGCACACAATAAAGCTAAAGTATAATACATTTATGTATATCCTACCAAAATGTGCACAGTTACAGCATAATTAAAACAAAATCACTTTTCATGTTTAATATCAGTTCAGGTAGTAGAATGGATAATTCAAATTCAGCATTTATGTATAGCCAGATTAAATATACACCCAGTTCTAAAAAATTCATTTCTCTTAATATGCCTGAGAGAATCAAAATGTCGTAACCTGGCACATAAAAGATAATGTAGGCACCAAATGAGCTTCCTTGGAAGATGGAATTTCACAACTAGTTTTTGCACAGGGGAGGGGGAGATTTGATTCTTGTTGCTACCAACTTAAATTCTCACAGCAGTTGCACTCTGAGAAGAACTTCAATAACCTTAACTTCCATGCAGGTTAAGAATACATTTTCAGTGATTACCCATGCTTATGAAAGTAAGGAGATTCCTATGACTGTTAGGCAAGTTTTATTTACTCATCTTCATTGCTTCATTTCTTAAGAATATTGGAAGTTAAGGATTTTATGGATATGGTCTGAATTATCTTGTTTAAATCATTTTCAGTTATGGTTTAATTTATTTTAAGTAAACTTGTCAGCTGCTTTGAATACTAATTTTTAAAAATAGAATGGCGAGATTTAAAATAAGTAATCAACAGCTAGACAAACAGAAGTTTCCTTATACCATTTCAGATAATTTTGTCCATCAAAACCCAATACTGTTGACAGTGATGGGTGGTGAGTTTCCTGTGGCAGAGGTCTTATAAACCACTGGCTTCCTGATCCTTTTAACACAAGATGCCAATGATTGGATCTGCATACAAAGCATGTATGTTGTAATGTTGTATGACCATGCTATATTCCAAGTTATGGTCCTTCTTAAATTCCAGTATGTGATGATTTGACTCTTGGCATATTCCACTGCACCTTAAAAAAGAAGACAAAGAAAGAAAGCACACAAAATAAAGCTACAATTAAAACCAATCTTAAGTATGAAAATATTCTTATGTTTTAAATTCCTATAGAAATAATCAAGTTCATTCAATGAAAACATAACCAGTCAATTTGATATACTCCCAATAAAATATCATTTTTGCATCCCAAATTCTATAAATCCTATTGTAAAAAAATTAAATATCTATAAGTTGCCTTTTGACTCATACAGATCTCCAAGGTGGGGGTATGATGGGTGGGGTGGGGAGAGGAAAAACAAAGGAAAAAGGAATACTGAAACAAATTTAATGCAACAAATTAGATCAACAGCCATGCTATTGTTTAAACATGAGAGCACCTAGGAAAACCATTAATAATGAGTGTCGCAAAAACATTTTCATGGCTTTCTTGAATCTGAGCAAAGATGGGGCAAGGAAGGGAATACAATAGCTAGGGTGCTGTGATAGAGAAGGTCCTGAACCACATACAGTGTAAATCTAACAGAAAAGACGATTTATTCAAACCTCTGCAGTAAACACATTTAGTACAAATAAAAATAAAGCAAACAAAAAGAAGGCAAATGTTATATTGCTTACATTATGCAACTCTTATCTTTCTTTTCTTGTTTAGTTCCTCTACTGCAGCCAGTACGGTATATTAAAAAAAAAAGTTCAACATTAGATGGTCAGTATTGTGCTAAAAATTGTCCAGTATTCCATGGATTCTTTTTCATTTTATATTCTTCCCAAGGTCTCTTATAACAAGTTAATTTTTATATTAGAATTCCACGTTACACATTTATTTTCCCCTACTACATTTTTGCTTATTATTCTCTCTGTCTCCGCCCTGTGTAAAGCCACTAAAAAAGCAGTATTTTGTCCATGCCACTCCTTAATATTGGAATAATTCAGTGACAAACGTTCATGTGAGATCCCGTCCTATGCTATTTGTTAACAGAATGCTTTGTTCAGAATTCTTATTGATTACAGTTTGAGTGCTGGGAGGCATCCAGTTTCCAGGAATGTGATGTGTATTGCCTGTAGTAAAAACAGTAACAAATCACATTTCCCACACAGGAACAGCACAGTTAGGGAAAAGTCTGTTTAGAATGAGTGAAGAATACAGAGGTGAGGCCATCTACTAAGATAACCCCTCCTAAATCTGGAAACTGATCTGTTTGCACAAGAAAAGAGGTCCCTCCTCCCCCAATAATTGTCCAATTTAATAATGACTAATGTAATCCTTGGAACAGAAAAAAAAAGAGAGTGAAATTAAAAGGGAGTAGAATAAAAACATGGGATTTGCCACATCATATCAGATCGTTGGTCCGTGAAGTCTAAATTCTTGCTTCCAACAGTGGCAAGAACCCTGTGCCATAAAGGAATTGGCAAAATAATACAATACAATACAACTTCCATATAAGAGGAAAGTGTAGTCAGGTTACATGCATAAGAATGATGAAAATCCATGATATGAGCACCATCATTATCATCATCATTTTATATTCTGCCTGGCACTCCAAGATAGCCCTAGGACTCAAGACAGCTTACAAAAGTTAAAGCATATCATACAAAGGTTAAAATATAATTAAACCATCAATAAAATAACAAATAATTAAAAGCTTATTCATTAAAACAAAAAATAACAAAGATAAACAATATAGCACATTATTAATGTCCTCCTTCTCCTCCAAACCTCCAAGGTGTGCTGACACAAAAGGTTTTCACCTGCCTGTGGAAAGAACCAGCATGCTATAGTGGTTTGAATACCGGACTAGAACTCGAGAGACCAGGGTTCAAGTACCTGCTCAGCCATGGAAACCCTCCGAGTGACCTTGGGCAAGTGACATTCTCTTAGCCTCAGAGGAAGGCAGTGGAAAATCTTGCCAAGAAACCCCTGTAATAATTTTGGCCCTAAATATGCTTAAGGAACCCAATCCTTTCTGATCTTGGAAGCTAAGCAGGCTTAGCCCTAGTTAGTGCTTGGATTGGAGACTGTGGATGAACACTAGGTGCTGTAGGCTATATATCAGAGGACGGAACTGGAGGAATACCTTTGAGTATTCCTTTCCTAAGAAAACCCTATGAAACTCATGAGGACCTCATAAGTTGATAGGCAACTTGAAGGTACATACACACATAGAAGGACGGTAGGAAGAACATTGGTCTACCCTCTCTAGAAAGTGAGTTGCAGAGCCTTAGTAGCTACTAAGAAGGTCCTCTCCTGTATTTCTACCACCCTGAGGGGGTGATGGGATGGAAAGAAGGGCCTCCCAAGAAAATCTCAAAATATGGGGTGGTTCATGTGTGGAGATACAGTCTGTCATCCTCGATCTAAACCCACAAGCTTTATAGGTCGTAGCCAGCACTCTGAACTGTGCCTGAAAGTGGAGTGGCAGCCAGTGGAGATGTTGCAACAAGTGCATTTCATGACTCCTCAGGAGCACCAATTTGCTGCAGGGTCTGCAAGAGAATTACGATGAAGAGCAAAAGGTGATGTTTGGCCAATATCCTGGAAAAAAAAATCATTCCTGTGAAACAGCTAAATTCAAGGACTACACAGGCTGCATTTACTGATAGACTGTTTGCAATGCTAAAATTATTTAGAATAATTGAACATTGCAGTTTCTCTGAAAACATTATTGAAAATGCCATTCTATTTATTGTTCCTTTTGATGAGTTTTCTGTTTTTGTTTTTTGAACACACATTCCTCTCACTTCTGATTTGATGGAATATTCTAAAATGCTGAATTAGGACTAAGGAGACAATCTGAAGATATTTTTAAAGTAAAGACTTGTACAAAACTTTCATAGACATGGAGTAAAAAAAAAATCCATCCTATACTTCTGTGTGAAATCGAGTTCAATGCCAAATCCCATATGTATATGTATCTCATATGAAAAATGTTTTAAAGTCTGAATAGATAGCCATAGATACTAAAACCAATGTGAGTGATAGGATAATAAAACCATCAAAGAATAAATGCATCCAGCTAATCTAACTAGGCTATGTCTTTGTTTTATCCAGGCCTCTTAGTAATATAAGGTATTGTTTTCTTTGGTTAATCCTGTCCACTGATTCTTCAGTTCCAATGGCCGTGGGGTGTGAGTGGATCATGGCATTAAGTCACATGATCCTGGTGTTCTTATTAAAAGGGTCAAGTTGATCTGCGATCACTTTGGCCTCAGTGGCTTTCCAAGGGATCCTAGTCTCTATCTCCTGGGTCTCTTCCTCAGCCTCATTTTCCCTAGGGGTCACCTTTCTCTTCGTCATGGACCAGGTCTTGACTGGGTGAATGGGGCTCTACTATTAACCCAGTCTGGGTTGCAGGAGTGGGTTGCCATTGTGTTCTCAGGCAGTGGGTCTCTGAGGGCGGCAATGGGAAGGGAAGGGAGAAACTCAGGGCAAACAGCAGAAATGACTGCCTGCTGAGTCTGGAGCTCCCTCTCAAGCTCTTCTACCTTTTTGTGACATGCTGCATGACTAACTAGCTCTTGTTGTTCTCTAAATTGGTTTTCCATGAATTTGGCAGCAGTTTTGGATTGGGCCAGGTCTTCCTCTAAGGATTTGGCCTGTTCTTTCCATGTTAGGGCTTGGATGGTCATTTCACTCAATTTCTGGCTGGTGGCTTGTGCGATGGATGCAAAAGTTACTTTATCTGCTCGCAAGGTTTCATTCTCAGCTTGAAGCCAGGCAATTTCTTTTGACATTTCCTCATTCTTGGCTGTGGCAGTCACGAGAGTGCTCGAGGCATCTTGCGCACTAGCCAAAGTCCCCACGCTGCAAGAGCGTCTTTGGAAGATCTAAAATGGGTCTTCTCTGTTCTTGCTTTTGAGTAAGCCTCCCTTAAGGTGGTGAAGGGATCTGGTGTTTGAAAGCTAGAGTCTTTCCAGAGGCATTTCCCTTTTCTGAGGACCCAGTGCTCTAATTTTCCTGCCACTTTCTTCTCCTGCATCATTTCTTTTATCTCCATTACTTAATTTCCTTCTTAGTTACCAGTTATAAGTTAATTACAAATTACAAGTGGGACCAGGTTTACAGTGATGGGGAGGAACCAGCCTAGGTTCCCTTGAGGGATTTTTAGGGAAGTAAATCCTACGGGCTATTTTTAGGAAAGGGGATGAGGAACCTGACTGCAAGCCACCCAAGCGGGACCAGGCTTTGTAGGGATGGGGAGAGACCAGCCTGGGTCTCCCTGGGGTTC
Organism: Iguana delicatissima; assembly: GCA_948472985.1. Classification (NCBI taxonomy): domain Eukaryota; kingdom Metazoa; phylum Chordata; class Lepidosauria; order Squamata; family Iguanidae; genus Iguana; species Iguana delicatissima. The sequence continues at coordinate 618,465 of CAOKZL010001129.1, read as the reverse complement.
TTCGGACAAAGGACTTGGCAAACCTATTTTGGGGATGAGAGTTAAGGAACCAAACTGAAAACTGCCCAAGTGCCCCTTTTGGAGACTCAAGCCCAGACTTCCTTCTTGACAGCTTGAGGCAAAAGGGTAGGGATTAAATTCAGGGATTGGGAGGACCGCTCTGATCCTTTTGGGGAACCTTCATTTAGACACTCTGCCTAGAAGTGAAGGGGGAAAATGAACCCGGTGGAACTTACAGTGTTGTCTGGCCAAACAACATGGAGAGAGGGAAAGGAACCAAACTGAATCGTCCCTATAGTTTTTCAGGTGAGGGGGCCCCGCCCTCTACCTTGGGATAAACCTTCAAAAACCTTATTTTTACAGGAATCACCACCCATATTTCCTAGTTTTAGGGGAATCACCACCCATGCTTTCTAGTTTTTAGGGGTGCCACCACCCGTGTTTTCTCTTACTTTCTATCTTAACTCTCCAAAAATATGCAGGCAAAAGAGACTGTGGGTTGTGTTGTGGTGAGTTTTCCTGAACCTATCCACTAGTGCTCAGGATCCCCCCACGATAGCCCCAAGTTAGGGATGTGATTCCCGGGACAGTCATATGTACAACCCTTGCATTCTATCCTAAGATATGTGCAGCTGTCAGACACAGACCAAGATAGAAAGGGGAGAGATTTCCGACCCAACAGAGTAGCCCTGTGGCTCAGTCACACAGATTCACATACACTCGTGTTCCTAAAAATCTCAAATTCTCAGTGATCCTTCTCTACATCAGCACTAAGCCAAGTGTACCGGGGCTGCCCACGCATTCTCCACCAATCTGTTACCCTGCTTGCTGGGGGTCCCTTAGGGAGTTCCCATTGCCTGTCAAAATTATCACTTGTGGGGAAAATTAGCTCTGAACACTGCTGTAGCAATGCAAAGAGGGCAGGGTAATTAAGAATCTTGAGCCCGGCTTTACAGAGTTGGATCACAGAGAATCAGGCTAGCTGTTCAAATTTATGGTTTTTATTAAATGAAAATGTTCACACACACCAACGCGCTCACGCACACAAGGCCTATTGCGAAAGAAAAGAGATGAAAAATGGATAGAGGATATAGCAAGGAATTGTAGAGGGTTGATACTACACCTATCCTGAAGTCCTTGGTCTGGGAAACAGCAAGCAAAATGGGACTCAGCAATGAAACGGCTGAGGGGATTACTCAACAATCAGAGAGACGGTCTGTTAGCATGGTGGAGAGTTCTCCAGAGAAATTCACAAAAATTAGGACTACTTGTAGGGCAGAACGTACCTCAAGGGCAAATCCTCTCCCAGGGAGGACAATAGTCATAGCAAAGGAAAGAGATTATTCATCAAAGGCAACTTGGTTTGCATGATGGTTTTATGATGTGTTGCCAATGTTTCAGGATCTTCAGTTGCAACAGATTGTAGTGTAAATTTGTGTAGATGGGCCTTGCCTTGTAGGATTTTTCCAGAGTCACAGGTGCTCAACCTGGGGAAAACACGCTAATCTCCTCAAGTTGGCTCCTCTTTGGCTGAGGACCCTTTGTTTTTCATGGGTTTGCACAGCTTGAGATCTCCTTGGGCTACGTGACTGGGGATTTTTCTGGCCTGACCTAGTTCTTGGTCATTCGACTGTTTTTGCCTACGTGCCCATCCAGGCAGCCTCCCTGGCATGGTGAGCATTTTTGATATTGTAGTCCCTGGGATAGGGTGTGCCAGTGGGATAACAGTTTCATGCTTTTTAGCCTTATATTACATTTTAACTGCTGTATCAACATCAAATAGAATCCTTTGGGTTTGCAGTTTATGGAACAGATTTTGGAATTCTTACCCAGAGAACTCTAGTGCCTCACCAGATTACAAACTCCAAGATTCCATCAGATGCAGCCATGACCAATAAAGTGGAATCATAGTGTTATAACTATGTCATGTGAAAGGGCTGCTAGTCCAAAAATCCAACTACACCATAGTGGCTCTCATCAGAAAATCCAATACAGGACGACTAAAAAAAAAATTTACATGCAGATTATTACCTCAGATTGATTGCTGGTAATGCTAATCAGAGCCCTTTGCTTTGCTGCCAGTGATGCCTTCATGAGAAGAAGCCACTGGCAATAAAAAGTGGCTGCCAGTAGTTTCAAACAAAAGCTCTGATTGGCATTTCTGGCAACCATTCAGTGTGTCTGTGTGTGAGTTTAATGAAGCCAGATAGGAGTTGTGTTCCTGTTGATGGGAGAACAGTGGTAAAATAGATTTCTTACTGAAGATTAGGCACCAGACCTATCCCTGTCCCCAGAATTAAAGTTTTAAAATAAAGGCTTACAGATCTCTTCTTATCTGGAATGGTTATGTTTTGTCTACACTCAATGTCATTTGCAGTTGTATGTACTAATGGAGGGGAATGGAAGCTTCAAAAACTGGAGGTTTGGGTGGAGAGTGGCAGAAAAGGGGAGTCACATGGGACAGGTTACTTACTGTACACCTGTCTTTCTGTCCATTTTTCTGCTTAGAGCAGTGGTTCTCAACCTGTGGGTCCCCAGATGTTTGTAGACTCAGCTCCCAGAAGCCCCAGCCACTATGGTCAATGCTCAGGGCTTCTGGGAGCTGAAGTCCAAAAATATCTGGGGACCCACAGGTTGAGAACCACTGGCTTAGAGGCAGGTCTGTTAAAATGCTTTTTCACATCCGTGAAGAAAAGCCACCGTAGTAGGGAGGGAGGGGATGATGGAAGATTCTGAATAGAGGAATGATGTGATTAAGCAGGCCTGCTTCTTAAAATGCTTTACTAATACACCCAAGGTCCCAAAACAAACAACAAGAACAACAACAATTATTATTATTTCGTCCTGCTCTTCCTCTTCCTGATTCATCCCCCTTCCCAGGAAAAACAAAAACAAAACACCAAGGTTGAGTGCACAGAATTTTTAAGACCTAAGCACTCAAATCTGATTCAATGAGTGAATCTGAACTTGTAAAATTACTTTTCAAAAGTAATGTATGCTGTTAATCATTATAGTGATTAAAAAGTAACCAATTTTTAAACACCACATAGTGATGGTGAAAAGGCAACTTGTTATTTTATTTGTTACATTGCTAATTACTTTTATGTTATTTTTCTGTTAGCTTTTTTTTGAAAAAACCCTAAACCCTTAAGATTAATATGAATTTTGCATTAAAATTTCCATAAAAATGCCTCTAAAATTCCCTTAAATATAACTTTTGCAAATAATTAAAGAAACTCTTATATACTATACCAATAAAATATCTTAGTTCTTTCTTATTACCTTGTTTTTAAAGTGTAACTTTGTTACATCCTCATTACCAAAATGTAACTAGTAGCTTTGGTACTCATTGGTACTCACTGTTAGCTCATTGCCCTATGGTAATGTGTTACTTCAAAGTTCTGGCCTGTGCACTTTCTTCTGCAATCAAAATTTTAAAATATGTCATCTTTTTATCAGGTTTTTGGAGAAATCTGTGAATTTTGACATTTGTGTTTTGAATTTTGGACAATTCTTTTTCTAAAAAAACACAAATGGAATAAAATTATTTCCCATCTCTAGGGGATAACAGGCATGACAGTGGTCGGCAAAAACATATTTTTCATACGGAGTGACAAATACAATGGGAATATAACATTCTCAACATTGTAGTGGAGGGGCTTGGAATTTCTGGCTGATGTTAGGCTCTGAGCAGTGTAAATAATCTGGGACTGAAGAATACCACAGATGTTTAAAATTATTTTTCTACTGACTCAGTATCCTGCACATTTACAAATTGAAGGCTGTGGGTTAATAACCCACAAAGTTCATTGCCCAAAAGGGCTGTGCTCCAAACTTTGTATTCTGCACCAGGCAACATACACTTGGAGTCAAGCTGGTTCCAAAGTTCTAACTGTAAAAATGGTTTAAGGAAAATAAAAGTGCCTGTCTGGTTTGATGTTATTTTGCACACTCGGTATGATTGGCTCCTTCACATGGAAACCAAACAGAGTGAGGAAAAAAAAAATATCTCTGCATTAAAAAGAGCCTGGAAAGGAGCCATACTGATGCTTATTTTTTTGGAGGAGGGGTCTTTTGGTGGAATTGAGGCTTAAATTGGGAGGAGTTGCTTATAAGCAGTTAACATATAATTTGCTTAGATTCTTCAGAGGCAAAGTTGTAGAACTGCCAGAGCACAGGTCACTAAAGTTGAAAAAATAAAGGGAATATATACTATTAAGCATTTAAATTCTCCAGTATGCCAGGATGTTCACCAGGGAAGCCTTTATTTCTAATCAGAGGTAATGGCTTTGTTTCCTCAGTGGCGCTACAAGGTGTTCTGTATGCATTTGGATGTATTCTCTTCTTTAGTACCACTTATCTTAAAAATCCTAAGCTGACAGTAGATTTAGGTGCTAAACAATGACTTAAGACCTTATCACATCATATTATATATACCACTGAATTACTGGAGGAGGTGCATCTGAGGCGACATTCCAGGGCAGTGACAGGAACTAATGAAAATCAATTAGGCTGGGAATTTGCCAATGAAAAAGGGTGACTTAATTAAATTTATTTAACAAGAGTGATTGACTTAAGTTGGAATTTTAGTTATCAATTATGTTATTAAGTAATTAAATGAGCCACAATGCTAAACAGTCAACATGTTTTACACCACCCAGTTGATTGTCTACTCCGAACCTAATTCTCTAGGATGTACTTAAGAGCAGTTCCAGTTAGATGAATTAGATTAAGGGACTTTTGTAGCAGTCTCAGTGACAGACAGGAGGAGGGGCACACACGACACTGTGAGCATTTTGGAGAAAATTGTAAATAACGAATGGCTAATAAAATAAGTGCTTTTCTTCAAAGAAGGATTTGTCTCCCTCAAAGCATTTTATAGCAAATTTCAATGAAGCGAACACATCTCACTTCATTTAACTGAGGTTAAAAATATCATAGAACCAGACATGATACATGCATTAATTATTAATTTCACCATAAACATAAGAGCCAGTTTTAGGGTTCTTGTAGCCAAACACAGATTAAGGCCATTTCCACACTACGGCCCCATCCCAGCATAGGGATGCATTGAAGCTGGTCCATGATATGTGCTATCATATGACATTGTTGTAGTCCTACTCCTGTTGCATTCCCAGCCATTGAGATTGCGCAGTACGCTATTACTGGAAAAAAATTGGTAATAGGCCCCTTTTGCATGATGATTGCATTGGCTACAGCCATGCAAGAAAGGCAGAAGTGCAAGCAAGCACTTTCTTTCTCAGTGCGATGCTGGAAGAGGCCAGTTGGGTGCAGAGGGGAGAGTTCAGAACATGCTCCTGTCCCAGGAATGGCACTACTGGGATGACACAGGAAGTCATGGGATTCAGGTATGGTGTGGAAAAGGCCTAACTCTTTTTTTTTTTTTTTGGTATCCTTTCTTATCCTTGCATATATTTCCTCAAACAATAACTACAAATTTACTTTTTCCCTACTAGAACAATTACTCCTGTTTCTGCTGTAAGATCAATTGTACTAGCCTATTGCACTCTCCTTAGAATAAATAACCAACTATTCCCACCACAATTTTAACTAGTTTTCTGAATTCTTACAGTTCTGTCAAATATAACTAGGAACTAGGAAAAACCAGTAGACCTGCTTATGAACATCTTTTGTTGATCTTTATTTTGGTGCAAGCACAACACCCTTGATCGCTTAGTCATGAACTTTATGCAGACACACTGCTTGTAATGGCTTCATCCACTCTCTTAAGCATGATATTGGAAGTGAAGTTAAAGCTTACCAGCCCTTGTTTCAAATCTTGATTAAGTGTTAACTATTATTCATGTGGGTCATTGTGAGACATTTGTGTTTCTGGTACATGGTGAAATGGTTTGAGAAATGGACAACAATGCTGGAGACCAGGGTTCAAATCCCTGCTTGGCCATGGAAACCCACTCTGTGACCTTCAGCAAGTCACATTCTCCCAGCCTCGGAGGAAGGCAATAGCAAATCTCCTCTGCCAAGAAACCTCAATGATAGATTCACCTTAAGGTGAACCAAAACTGACTTGAAACTTGAAGGCACATAACACTACTACCACCACCACCAAACAACAGCAGCAGCAGCAGCAGCAGCAGCAGACAACAACAACATCTGATACACAAAAGAAACCTGGGCAAATTCATTTTGCTCCTGAATAATTGTGGATGTAACATCCATAAGATGTTAAAACTAAGTCCTCTCAGCAATCATTGCAAGACAAAAAAAGTATAATTAATAATGTATTTCTTGTATCGAAACTGGGAGCTGTTTCATGTTTCTGCAATTGTTTTCTTTTTTTCTCTTCCTTTGGAATTAAAAACATTCTTTGCCCTAATGAGCGCAAAGCTTTAGCATTGCAGTATGGCTCCTTTCAGTGCCTATCTGCATACTTTCAATGCGAGTTAAAATAGATGTTTCCAAAAATAGTGTTGACTTAAAAATAATTCCAGCTTTGTGTTAGATAATTGGGAACCAAGATCTGTTTGATCATTTGCTCAGCAGTTTCCGCTTGTTACTCCCAAATGTGGATTTAGTAACTTTAATGTGATCATGGGTGCACAGTTTGTGCAATTAGTGTAGGCTCTGCCCTTTTTCATTTTGCTTTCTAAACTTGTTTTAAGCCCTTCAAGTCCTGTTCCCTAAAGCTCACATTGTACTTTTCAGATCTTCCTGGGAACATCACCCACTGAAAAACGATCATAGCCTTCTCCTAACTCCCACATACCTAGACACCATAGGCCACTTTATTTCTTGACTTGTTACTTTGATATTTTGTACTAATTTTAATTATTTTTAATGCTTTTTGATCCTATAGTAAATGTATGCCTTTTAAGAAATATAAATAGATCATGTCATTTATTTAGCTGGGTTTCAGTTCTGCAAACTTCTAACTGTGATTGTAATTCTATCTGTAATTCCATTAATTTTGGCAAATCTTCGGGACTGTTCTGCTTTTGGATTAAACCAGGGATGGGCAACATGTGGCTGCTTCACTGCGATCATCATCATCCTTGACTATTTGCTGTTGCTGTCTGGTACGGATGGTAGCTAGAATTCAACAACATATGAAGGGCCACAGATTTCTTGCTTCAGTGTTAAATTTTCAACAAGCCAATATAGTAAAGAGATTTAAGATGCTTATTTTAGATGCCTTTCCTTCTTGATTCAGTAAGTGCAAAACTTATGTGCTCTTTCCTGAATACATGTGAATAGAAACAGCAATTCACTTCCATGCTAAGATACCAACACACCTATTCTCTGTTATGCACAAAAGTATTTAAGAACATACTTTGCATTTATATTACATCACATCATCTAAACATTTTACATATGCTGTTTCAATATGTCAGGGATTATGACAGAATTGGGAATGTCTGGTTCACTAGCTGTTGTTGAAATGTAGCTGCACCTCTCACTTTTTGCTATATAGGCTTGTGGCTGATGGGACTTTCACCACTTTCATCTACATCTGGGGACTGCAAGACTACCACTGGGAGCATATCTGTAAAGGTGAACCAGTTGCCATAATCTTTATCATCGAATCAACAGTATGATCAGCAGCTAAAAAAGCCAATGCTATTCTAAGCAGCATCAATAGGAGTACAGTGGACCCTCGGTATCCACTAGGGTTTGGTTCCAGGACCGCTCCCAAGATACCAAAATGTGTGGATGCTTAAGTCCCATTATTCACAATGGTGTAGTAAAATGGCACCAGTTATATAAAATGGCAAAAAACAAAGTTTGCTTTTTGGATAATTTTTAAATATTTTCAAGCTGTTGTGGATTGAATCCATGGATACATAATCCACTGATATGGAGTTCTGACTGTCTAGTGTCTAGGTCAAGGGAAATAATAATACCACCCTATTCTGCTTTGGTCAGACCCTACCTGGAATACTGCATATATTGTGGGCACCACAATTCAAGAAGAAATGTATCCAAAGCAGGGCAACCAAAATTTTAAAAGGCCTAGAAACCACGGTCTATGAGGAGCGTCTTAGGGAGCTGGGTATGTTTAATCTGGACTAGAGAAGGTTAAGAGGTGACACAATAGTCATATTTAAATATATTTTATTTTTCTTTAAAAATATTTTTTTATTAAACAAATAAGATTTTATAACCTAAAACTACATATAGCTACATGTATAACTACATATAGGGATTAACACAGATCTAAATACACAAACAAATATAACTAATCAATTAAAAAAACTAACCTATTTATCCAACTATGCTAATATAAACTACATAAAGATAAAGGCATCTATAACAGAGGATATCTACTGGGTCACTTCCAACACTTCTTAAGTTGGCCATGGTTATCACAATAATAAAACTACTTCTAGATAAATCTAAAAACCCCCTACAAAGTCAATTATCACTATTGATTATATATTATATATATTATTATATTATTATATTGATTAGATATTGTTACATTGATTAGATATTGTTACATCTGCCAGTTATCAATAAATTATCAATGATTCAAAACCAAACATTGACACTATCCCCCAGTGAGCTTTCAAATATGATATCACTGTACCCCATTCCTTCTTGAATCTGCTCAACTTTCCCTCTTTGATCCAAATTGTTAATTTCAGCAAAATTTAACACTTTTTACCACCTGTCTTCTATAGATGGAATCTACAGATCTTTCCATTTTTGAGGCAAATAAATAATTCTCACAGCTGTATTCATGTACTGGGATATTCTTCTTGCATTTTCATCAAAGTTTTCCTCTATCAAACCCAACAGAAACAGTTCTGGGTCCAATTGAATTCTCATCCTCAAGATCTCTTCAATCAAGTGATGTATCTTTGATCAGTATTTCTTTGCCTTTTCATGTCCACCACATAAGAAAAAACCCCTTTCAATAATTTTACATTTCCAAACACAAATTCTTAGAACCTTTATACATTTTAGAAAGTTTCTTAGGGGTTAAACACCAGCAGTACATCATCTTTTAAAAATTCGTTCTAAGATCAAAACTCAAGGTAAGTTTTACATCATTAGACCACATTCTTTCCCCTTGTTCCAAATGTATCTCATGACCCACATTTTGTGTCCATTTAACCATTTAATCTTTAACCAGCTCCTCTTCTATTTCTAATGTCAATAACCATTTGTACATTTTTGCAATTAAATGATCATTTTTCAAATAGGAAGATTTTTCAAGTTCAGGGGTGTCTCTTTCAAAGTCATATAGATTTTTGCCCACTTTAAACCTCTCCGTTAATTATCTATAGGGAAACCTACTTATTTCATATCCCTGGCTCCAGTTCTACCATTTTCATTTTTATTTTCATTTTCATTTTCATCTTCAACCAACTATGTTTGAATACTATTTCTCTTCTAAAGAAAGCCTCATGTGGTGAAGCTCATAATGACATTGTACATAGTCTCTGTTTATATTTAAGCCAAACTCTGAGTAAAGCCTTTCTAATAAAATGGTATTTAAAAATCAAGGTTTGCTTTAAGTTTATTATACCTTAAAATCCTTGCCAGCCAAACAGCAAATCAAAACCATCCAGCAGAAAAAATTAATCTCTTGTTAATGCTATTCAGTCTTTCAACTATACCAGGTAAGCAACATGCATGGGAATTAAGTTTCAGATTTGGTAATCCAAATCCCCCTCTATGTTCATCATCTTGTAAGACTTTAAATCTCACTCTAGGTTTCTTCCCCTAGCAAATTATGCTAGTTGTAAGGCTAGTGGTTTAGTTAAACTTTCCCTTGAAACAAGAGCAACAGCGATCAGACTCTTTGTAATGACAGAAGAAACAGGATGTGGTTTCGTGTGTGTGTATCATATAAGTGAATACATTAAGCAGATGCCACATCTGTTATAACTTTGAGGGTGTTGAATGAGTTCATCTGCTAAGTTACTACCTCCACTAATTTCAAATTCTGAGAAAACAGCTTTGTAAATATCCAGTTGTTGAGAAGAGCTAGCCTTAGACATTAAATAATGGACAAGAATGATGTTCTGTGCTCCAACAGAAACCTGGATCTTTCTGAAGTAGATATACCTTTTCTGATCATCCATAAAGTATCACTAGTCTATGAACAAATCTCCAACAACAACAGCAAAACAGTAACAGACCAACAGCAGCAACTGATTTTACAGATAAAAACTGTATTTCTTTTATCATCACTATATCGATTTATTAAAATAGGGAAGGATTAATTTAGAATATCATAGAATGAAAAATTTAGTACAAGAAATGGGAGTTCTCAAAAGAATGTTACATCCCAAATGTTAAGTTTTATTACTTTTTAATTACTGTTTGTATCATAGGTCTAGGTACTAGCGAAGCACAGTATGAGAGGTAGTGTGTGGTGTTGTATTTTGTGCTGGAGGGAATTCAGGTCTTTTCTGAACAAGTTTCCCTCCCCCCTTTTAATTTGCTATGTTTCTATGATGTGTGGTTTAATTATGCTTGTTCTCTTAATAATTTCACAAGATGGTTCCATTCTTATTATGACTAGGTCTTGGGTACACTGAGACGGTATGTTGGACTCTTCCACTGCTGAATCCACTTCTGCTTGCGTTCATGTGTATTATGTAAAGCATGGACCAGGCGGCTACCCCTCTCAGCAACAGCAGTCTGTGTGACCTTAAAACTATATTATAGAATTTTTAGATGATCCCTCAAACTCCCAGCTTCTATTTCAAATCCTTTATGTGAGCAGGTTCATATGGGTACACAGAACATCCCAAAGCATATTCTGCACTGCTTCATGACCATCCAATCTAAGTACATTCAGTTGAACTCTAACAAGTGTGAAATAATTTTTTTTGTTCTATTGGTTGTAATGCAAAAATTAAGCAAGTCAATTCTGTCCTCATTTATTGTACATATTTACTGAAAAATAAGTAGATGATTACTAAGAATTGATTTATCTCTGATGGTTTAAGAATGAAGACAATTAACTTATAGGGTGTGCCTTAGCCACAGGCTGAGCCTGGCTTCTTCCTGCCTCAGTAACTGAAATGAGAGACAAAGAGAACAAAGAAATGCACATCAATAGATCAAATATTGCCTCAGCAACAAAATGCCTTGTTTAGGCATTCTTGGTCTGGATACTGTAATACCTGAGCAGAGGACCATGCTAATCGTACCATTGTCTATTGCCATTTCTGTACCCCCTAGACATGCAGGATGACTTTCTAAAAGGGAAACCCTTCCACATCTATAGCGGATCTGCATTTGATTTCAAATGGGAGAATCAGCATTCACAATCATATAGAGAGTCTCTAGATCCTATTCACTTGCACTGTTCACCTTTTCTTAAAAAAAAATTGCTTGGCACTTATCTGTTCACTAGCTACCTCAATAATTAGAAAAGGAAAGTCTATACCAACAACTGAAGTGGAAAAATTATTCTGGAGACTATGCAGAGCTATATCCTGGAGGCATTAGGGAAGGGAACAGTGAAACCAAATGAAACTTAATATGCTTGAAGGAGTCCCTTCTCTGATGTGATGGGAATATTTGGACTGTCTGGAATGACTTTTAAAGTAGTTATCTGTTTCTGTACTAGTGTTCTGGCTGAACACATTTCCTACTGGAGAACACAAGGGGACTTCTTAATCATGGCTGAGCAACTGCAGAAGGCCTTTTCTCCTACACTTGCTTTGTGGGCTGCACTGCCATATTTTGGCTCCACTGTGAATGACATATTGCTTCTGGCCACAATTATGGCTGACTTTATCATTTTTGGCTTTTTTGGCAGGGGAGTGGTTTGGGGAGTCTGTAAAGGATTTAGGGAATCACGCAATGACATCTGTGTGAAATTCTAGAGCTTGGAAGGGGAACTTTGGGGCTGCATTTAAGGGTCTCAAGGATCATATGCAGCCCACAATCCACTCTTCACCCTTTACTTCTTATTCCTGTTCTCAGTAAACATGAATAAGACTGTACTGAAAAAGTAGTAAATATTAAACCTACACAACAAGGTCCTAATTCTGACAGGATATCAGTTGTGTAGGAATGGGGTGTGGAGGGGCACTTTGCCCCAGGCAGCAATGTTTTTGGGGCATTCTGGCTCACAGCCATGCCCCTACATGCCCTGACCACACCCCCACTCACCGTGGCCATACTCCCACACACTGCAGCCATACCCCCCATGCTGTAGCCCCCTTCCCCTCCCGCCCCCCTCCACACACTCCAAGCTCCGCCACTGCAGGGTATAAATTAAGTAAAATTATTAATAGAACAAATTTCATATGTAAAGTATCCAGTTAGCTATGCATACCCATCACATGAACAGTTTTTTTTGCCAAAGTCCCATAAGAAATTTGGTCATTAGTGTTCTAAGAACAGAAAGAGTCACATGATAGTATCATTGAAATCTTGCCCCCTGCCATAGTGCTGAAAGGTTAGGACTTCAGGGTCGCATTCAGCAGAATTCAGTGGCCCCCATTCAGCATAATCAAGAGAAGACTATCCAAAAGATATACTGCAATTTCCAGAGAATGAATTGGTAAACATTGCCATCCAAAGAACACCCTTCCCTTGTAAGACTATTAAATCCTGAGCCTAAAATTGCCAGAGCTGTTGAGACTACAATGCATTTAATCTTTGTTTATAATACAGACTTGAAAAAGCCAGATTTTTGTATTTGAATTCCCAGATTCCCTCAGCAACTTGGCTGAGAGATTCTTGGAACTTCAGTAAGAAAAAAAAAGTCTTTTCTAGTCTCTGCTATATTATCTGCTGCTGAGACAGAATGTGTCTTCATTCTAAAATTCTCCCCTTTTTCAGATTTCATTGTTTGTTGCTGGAAGTCTTTCTAGGTGATTAAACCAATGCCATGTAAAAGAATGAGAAGGTCCTGGGATGATCTTCTCAGCAGCAGAAGCTATTCACTATATGGAGTTAATACTGGGGATTTACTAAATTAAAAACCTATTTTTAAACTCCGTTTTCAATGTGACTACCAAGTCTTCTGTAATTAATATGAAAACGTGACCATATTCCAGCTTGAGTTGCATCACTCCAACTGCATACTTAGATTTTTGCTAAAAGACAATGAAAACTTCTTAAGCCACCAGTGTCATGCCATGAAAAATGTTTAAATTGGTTTCATTGTGGCAAGCTACTTGTATTCAAGACTGTGGTACCATGTAAATTCTGAATATTTAAAAGAGTTTTGCATCATACAAATAAAAGATGTATGGAAACAACTGGCATTTTGCCCCTTCTACAGCTTCCCTCAGTGAAAAGAGGAAAGGAAGTAAACAGCCTGATGAAATCTTCACCTCTGAACTGAAAATTTTGCTCAGCAACAATTCTGGCTGCTGTCTTCTACATCAACAAAATGGTGGCAGCTTCCTTCCTTCTGTTCCTATTCTGTCCTCCAGTCTCAAAGGGCTTTCCTATGAAGACTTATGGTCTCTTGCCCTCCTTGCACCATAGAGATTCACTACAGTTGCTGTTGAATTTTGGCAGAAATTTCAGCAACAAATTGAATGCTCACCACTGGATTTCCATGTTAGCAGCATCAAGAAATCCAGTGGTTCCATGACCTAACAAAAGGTTTTGGTGGAGGGTCTACTGAACCATCCTGAACCTTAGGAGGTTGCCCACACCTGTACTAGAATGAGAGGAATACCTCCAGGGTACGGTTCACATTGTGTCACTATACTGCTACATTGGCCGTTTCCACACTAGCCTATTTTGTTGCTATTATTCCACTTTCAACATCCTATGGAATCCTGTGGTTGCAGCTTAGAGAGGGGCCTCAAATCTTAAGATTAATATTCCATATCTTCTTCTATCATTACACATCTATACACACTGAACTTACTAGAAATATTAATAATCACAACCAATGATTATATCATTAAATTTGTTATTGCTAAAAAAAAATCCTTAAATAGTTTCCGGTCTTCAAAAAAAATATATCTTCAGTTGGTCTATCTTTTATAATCCATATCAGTTTTGCAACTTGGATCCACAATTTAACAATGCATTCTTCCATTGTCAAAGCATCAATCCGCAAACAGCATTCTTGCATGTGTTACCATGTATCAAAGAGGTAATCAATATTTACTATCTGGTTCTTTACTGCTAATTTGCAGCAAAACCATTTCTGATAACATTGCAAAATCTACCTTTAATTTTTTATAAAAATTAGGTTATAGATCTTAGATCAATAACTTTGCTTTCTTGGAAGCCTACCACATACAGGAAAACAACCCTTCCTTATCCTGACAGCTATGAAATTGATTTTGAAATATTCTTAAATGTTTTTGACAACTTTTCTGGAGTACCATCTATATATCATCTTGTATACATTTTATTTTAAATTGCTTCACAAAGTAAATTTTATATCATTAGTCCAAATGTTTTCCCATTTCTTAATTTTCACATTATGCCCAAAGTTTCTGGACCACTTTATAAACTCTTTTACAGGCTCATCTTCTGTCCCTGATTTCAAAAGACACTTGTGCCCCTTTTTGATTACATGATCATCATTCTTACACAATTCTAAGTAAAAATAATTACCCAGCCTCTAACTAGATTCCTCTTATCTTGTTTAAATCTCTTTTTAAATTGTAAATAAGGAACCAACTGAGGTCTATGCCCTCCTTAGAAAGTATCTCTTTTTACTTAAGCTCCCAACTTTCTTTCCCCTTATACAAAAGATCTTTGTAATATAACCATTTTTTGTTTTTAACCTGTTCTTTCTTTAAAAAAAGCTTCCTGTGATTGGTAACAAACAAAATCTTGGGGAAAAAAACTTTACTTATATTTGGACTAAACTCAGAGGAGCTTTTCTGGTGCAATGGTTTTTAAAACCAGTATGTATCTTGATTTTATCATACAAAAAACCCATGCCAACCAAATCTTAAGTCATGAACTTCAAGCAATAATCTTTCATCTCTAAGCAAAATACATTCTTTCAATGATACAAAATATAGTACAATTTAATGTTAATTTACATTAGTCTAATATCAGTTGTAACTATTTAAGCACATACAACTCTTAGGCCATCTCCACACTACACTGTTCTAGTGCTATTATTCCACCTTCAACAACCTATGGAATTCTGGGGTTTGTAGTTTACTGAGGCCAAAGAGATCATAGAATCATAGAGTTGGAAGAGACCCCAAGGGCCATCGAGTCCAACCCCCTGCTATGCAGGAACACCCATCAAAGCATTCCCAACAGACGGGCATCCAGCCTCTGCTTAAAAACCTCCAAAGAAGGAGATTCTACCACACTCTGAGGCAGCATATTCCACTGCCAGACAGCTCTGACCATCGGGAAGTTCTTCCTGAGGTTTAGGTGGAATCTCCTTTCCTGAAGCTTGAATCCATTGCCCCTTGTCTTAGCCGCTGGAGCAGCAGAAAACAATTCCGCTCCCTTCGCGACATGACATCCCTTCAAATATTTAAACATGGCTATCATGTCCCCTCTTAAACTTCTCTTCTGCAGATTAAACATACCCAGTTCCCTAAGCCGTTCCTCATAGGGCATGGCTTCCGGACCCTTCACCATTTTGGTTGCCCTCCTCTGGACACATTCCAGCTTGTTGATATCCTTCTTGAATTGAGGTGCCCAGAACTGGACACAGTATTCCAAATGAGGCCTAACCAATGCAGAATAGAGTGGTACCATTACCTCCCTCAGTCTAGACACCATACTCCTATTGATGCAACCAAGAATCACATTCGCTTTCTTGGCTGCCGCATCACACTGCTGACTCATGTTCAGCTTGTGATCTACCAAGACTCCTAGATCCCTTTCAGCCAGAGATCTAGATCCCTGGCTGAGACTTCTGAATGTCCCTTCCTAAACTCCAAACTCCAGGCTTCCATGGGATGTTGAAAGTGCAATACAGTAATCCCTCCATATTCGCTAGGTTTAGGAGCGTAGGACCCCTGTGAAAGTGAAAAAAACGTGAATAACTTTAGGCCCTTCCAAACCATATTTAACACACAAAAAAAGTATGATCACCATATTCAACCTACCATGGATTATTTTGAGGCATCAGGGTTCATTCACACAGCAGAAGTGGGTGGCAGGTGGGGCTTACTGCCACCTCCATTGCTGCCCCACACCTTTTTTAATAGGGACTTACAAGCCTCATTTGCAGTTTCTCAGTCCCATGAGTCTTGCAGTCCCTATTAAAAATGGTATAGGGAGGCAGCAGAGTGACAGCAAATAATCTGTGAATAATCAAATCCACAAAAGTGAAACCTGCAAATGTGGATGGCTAACTGTACTATGATAGTGTAGTGTGGAAATGGCCTTAGTATAGCCTAGATGTCTGTCTTTCTGATACCAACATAAATACATCTCAGCAAGTCAAAACTATTCAGGAAACTGATGTTTTTGTCTTCTCTTCCTGCACTGGAAGCACACCAAAAAGCAGCTTGCTTTATGGACCCTGACTTAGCTCTTTTATTTGTTCCTGACACACACTCAGTGCATTGGCTAGCCAATCAGAAGCTCTAGATGTTATCTCTATGTCTGGTACACTAGAGGTTGTTATCTAATGGTCTACATTACCTGGCTTCCGGTGTCATCTAATGTTCAAACTTCGGGGGTTACCTCCAGCCTACCTCTATTTCTTACATTTTTCTTACCTCCTGCATACATTTCTGTTCACAACATCTAGCAGTCTTTCCAGACTGAAACCTAAAAAAGGTTTTTTCCCCTCTTTTGTTGCCTGTCAGAAAGTTAGTAGACACTGTCAGAGATCTTATGCTCTGTATTCGAACATCAGTAACAGGAACTCCAACATCAGCAAGATGAAATCCAACAGCAGCAAAACCAACAGTCTCAGCCTGACCAGAATGTCCAGGTGGCCATGGAAGAATATGTTCATCGAGTAACCCTGGACAAACCTCACGGGAGACGAGTTCTGATGGCTGAGGACTCCTTGCTGAGAGGAATGGAACCGACAATTTGCAACCTGGACAGGATGAATTGTGAGGTATGCTGTCTCCTTGGGCCAAAATCAATGATGTAATGGAGTGGCTAATGAGACTGGTCAAGCTTACTAACTGTAATCCCCTCCTTTTGGTTTATGTTGGAACCGACGACACTGCGAGGCACAGCTTTCACTGCATCACAAAGGTTTATGAGGTTATGGGTAGGAAGCTGAAGGACCTTGGTGTTCAGGTTGTCATTTCATCTCTCCTCCCTGTGGAAGAACATGGCCCATGAAGGGAGAGAAAAATAGTGGAGGTCAACAACTGGTTCCGCAGATGGTGCTGCCAGAGCAATTTGGGTTTTTGGATCATGGTCTCCATTTCCATGAAGATGGTCTTCTGGCAATGGATGAGCTGCACCTCACAACTGGTGGCAGGAACATTTTTGCTAATAGTCTCGCAAAGCTGATCAGGAGTTTAAACTGAGTTTGCCTGGGAAGGGAGACAGTATTATTTAGGGCAAGGATTCAGCAAGTGTTGGGAAAAATAGCCCAATGATATAGATAAAGCAGGCCAAGTAGTACTAGAGACCAACAGTGGGAGGAAAAGTAACTTTAGTACAGGACTTCTGGGAAGGGCACATGGTCTTAAGTGTCTCTACACGAATGGACAGAGCATGGGAAATAAGCAAGATGAATTCAAACTGTTGATACAACAAAATAAATATGATTTAAAAGGCATCACTGAAACCTGGTGGGATGAGTCTCATGATTGGAATATAGGAACAGGGGGGTATAACCTATTTTGCAAAAATAGACCAAACAAGAAAGGAGGAGAAGTAGCCTTATATGTCAAGGATGTTTTCCCCTGTGAAGAGATCCATGACTTAAATCCAGGAAGCCAGGTCAAGAGCATCTGGGTAAGAATTAAGGGAGCAAGAAACAATAGAGATGTGATTGGGGGGGTTTGCTACAGGCTGTCATTCCCTGCCTTGGAGACTGTGGCAGCAAGAAGGAGGATTCTGACTCTGAGGCAGAGGCTTCCCCAGAGGCTGAAGTGTCCCTAGAAGCTGGTCCAGAAGAAGATAATACACAACAACAACAAAGGCCTGAGCCAGGGGAACAAATAGAGGAAGACATAGCTGACACACCTAACTTGCAGCAAAGACACTGTGAAAGGGAGGGCTTATGTCTCTTGGCCCGTTTAAGTAGCAAGCGAGCCCTAATGAGGGAAAACCTGTGGCACAGCATCCATAGATAAAAGAGTGCTCCAGCTGGCGTTTCCTCTGAGAGTCAGCAACTGGTCTCTTTGGCCCTGAGACCCTGTGCTGTGCTTTTGGATCTGCTTGTCTTGGAACTCTGCCTGTTTGGACTATGGTTTGGATTTGCCCCTTTGGATTTGTTTGCTCTACTCTTGCCTCGTAAGTAGGAGCTGTGCCTCTTGTGATTTACTGCCTTCTTTGCTGTGCACATGACACAGGCCAGGCCAGCCTGAGGACTTGGATGATGCCTTCCTGGAGCAAATGACCACACATTTGAAAAGGACAGAT